>WOXC01010579.1:0-70000 GCA_011680675.1 Gymnobelideus leadbeateri | reverse complement strand
TCAAGTTTTATTTTGTTTTTCCCCTTCCTGAGTGTAAAAAAAATGCAATGGTCTCTCTGTCTAGCTAAAAGAAGAAATCGTGGGACCTAAAGACAAAAACAAAACAAACAACCCTGAGTCAACATATCAGAGTAAGACCTCTTTTCTTTCTACCCAGGATTATGAATATCAACTAGAAACCAATTTACCCCTATGTTCTCCCTGTCATGAGTTAGTACCAGTTTGACCAATAATCCAAATGAGAGCTGCCCCGACCCCCATCTCCTGTGCTTGGCCCTGCTTGAACAAAGTAAGAATTTCATCAAAACTAGTATCTTTAATTAATCTTGGGTGACTCAATATAACCAGATTTCTAGAAGACTACATGGTGTGTGGCCACCATCCCTTTTACCCCAGAATTATGTGTCTCTACTTGCCAAAAATTAAAAAAAGAGGAAGTGCCCTTTTTTGCAACATTTTTCTCTGTCTGTTCCTATCTCTTGCTGCTTTTTTTCTGGTTGTGCCAAACTTCTTAACCAGGGCCACCACTTTCTTTAGACACATGAGATGCTGCCCAGGGCTAGAGATAACTCTAATTTGGCACCCATATCTAAAATTTAATTATTTTGTTTGTTTTTGTCTGAGCTGTTTCATGAGTTTGTTGGAATATAGAAAGAAAGGTCTGAATAGGTAACTATGTCTGCTTGGCTGGACCCCTCTCTCCCAAGACTAACGCCTTAAGTATAATCCCTTCTCCTAACCAATATGCAACTTGGAATTTTCCTTTTGGCAACAAAAATTGAGATAGGGAAGACTGACATCTTTCCTGATAAGGCCCTTTGGTTTTTTGAACCTTCACAAGTCTGCATGCCTTGTGGCTCTCCAAAGCAAGACATTATTACAGGTCTACAGATTGAGGGTGAGAAGTATAAGACATGGTATGACAGAGAAAGAATAGAATTTAGAGACATAGAAACTGAATTTAAGCTGCTATTCTACTCTTTGCTCTATCAATAACTTGAATAGGCCATTTAATATCTCAGTGCCTCAGATTTTGCTTGATTTTTTCCTCCATTCAAAAATATGAAGAATTTGACTAGATAAACTGCAAATCAGTGAGAATCTCTGAATGAATTAATGGCTTCTGCAAGATTATATACCTGTTAACTAATAGAATTGGGAATAGAATTGGGAATCAAATACAGGTCATTACATGCATACTCCAATATTTTCCATTATACCTTGCTGCTTCCCCATGGAAGACTAGATAAGGCTCGATGCCTCAGATGGCCCTAGCACTTCTCAGGTGTATAATTAATTAGATAATGAAGAGAGCCTTAGCATTCTTCTTTATTTGCATTTTCTGTGTGTGTGTGTGTGTGTGTGTGTGTGTGTGTGTGTGAGAGAGAGAGAGAGAGAGAGAGAGAGAGAGAGAGAGAGAGAGAGAAACAGAGAGAGAGACAGAGACAGAGAGAGACAGAGAGAGAGACAGAGAGAGACAGAGACAGAGAGCAACAGAGACAGTTTGACTCTCATTAGAGAGTCTAACAAAGTATGCCTTCTTAGAGTAACTTAATCAATCAATCATTTAATTAGCACCTTTAATTGCTTACCACTGTGCTAAATGCTAGGGACACAAAGCCAATGAAACATTATCTATCCACCATAAGATTGCATTCTATTAGGAGAGAGATCTTTTACACATATAAAAATGTGTGCAAAATAAATATAAAATAATGTTGGGAGGTGTATATTGGCAGCTGGTGGTATCAGCAAAAGGTTTATGTAGAAGGTGGCAGCAGCACCTGAATTGGTCTTTGAAAGAAATTGGTGTGTCTAAAAGATGAAGCATATTCAGGTCTTGGAAATCAGTCTGAGCAAAAGAATGGAGACAAGAGATGGAATGTTCTGTTTCAAGGAATAGTAAGGAGTTTAGTTTGGCTAGATGACAGAGACAGCGGTAGAGACAGAAACAGAGAGACAGAGACAGAGAGAGACAGAAAGACATATATAAAGAGAGACAGAGAGAAACAGAGAGACAGACAGAGACAGAGAGAAATAGACATAGGGATAGACAGAGTCAGAGAGAGACAGAGACAGAGGCACAGAGACAGACAGAGAGAAACAGATTGAGACAGAGAGAAACAGAGACAGAGGCAGAGAGACAGAGAGAAACAGATAGAGATAGAAACAGAGACAGAGGCACAGAGACGGAGACACAGAGACAGAGAAACACAGAGGGATGCAGAGAGAGAAACAGAGAAAGACAGAGAGAGACAGAGAGAGGCAGACAGAGATAGAGACAGAGACACAGCAACAGAGACAGAGACATAGAGAGACAGAAGCACAGAGACAGAGAGAAACAGAGAGAGAGAGAGACAGAGACAGAGAGACAGAGAAAGCAGTCAGAACAATTCTATGGGCATTCAGGCACTGGATTTGTGTCTGGGTGTGTGAATGAGTGAAAGAATACTTAATTTAAAAATAATTTATTATTAATGAATTACTATGTTACAGACACCAAGCTAAACACTTTTGCTAATATTCCAATAGCCAAGCACCCTTTAACGTCAAAGAAATCAAATTCTACTAGCGAAAGACAATAATTATAGGGCAGTCAGAGAGGGCTATTTTGGCATGGGAAGTCATAAGTATGGTAGATTGAGATATAGGATGATTATTTGCCAAAGTCCTTAATGAAGAATGCAACCTGGCCCTGAATGCAGGGCTCAATTTTTGGAGAAAATTATTCTGCCTTCAATATTTCCCTCTGACAATTTTGTATGAAATTATTTTTTTCTAATCCTTTTTTGTCCAAGGAAAGAATATTTAAGGATTAATGCTTCTTTTCATTCCTGATTACATCCTTACAATTTACCACTTGTTACCTGTGTCTGAACATACAGTCAAGACTTTGATTTAGAACTTCAACATGTACAGCAAGCCGAAATGAGCTCTGAAAAGTAGGGGGAAATCCTTCTAGAGAATGAATTAATTCCTTCCCTATATATGAAACTTTCAGTTTGCAAATATGATAATACTCTTTTGACCAAGTAAAATATTATGTGCATTAAGATGTAGGTGGAAATTACAAGCAATTTTAATCTAATAATGAGGAATCAGAAAGTTTTCATTATTCCATTGATACCTTATTACAGATTGAATTACAGATTTATGATATGATGACAGGTATATTGCCGTCTTCACTGATCTGATATGTGCATGAAAAAATCATAGTAATTAGGTCCCTACCCTTTTATCTTAATAGAAGTCAGAGGAGAGTTCTGCCTGCAAGGTAACCATGACTATTGCCAATGTCACTTCACTATGATGAAATTTCAGCTTTAAGACTTAGTAGGGATATAACTGCTGGCAAGCTGTTGCTTACCTATACGGGCCTCAATTTCTTCATCTGTAAAATGGGAGAAATAGCACTATTCCACTGGAGCACAATTTATATCTTCTATATGAGCAGGTAGGTGGTAGATAGGATGGAGCAAAAGGCCTGAAGTCAAGAAGACCCAAATTCAGATTCAACCTTAGATATTTACTAAATCTGTGACAATGGGCAAGTCACATAACCTCTCTCTACCTCAGTTTACCTATCTGTAAAATGAGTATAATAAGAACAGC
The DNA here is from genome assembly GCA_011680675.1 of Gymnobelideus leadbeateri. Lineage (NCBI taxonomy): Eukaryota > Metazoa > Chordata > Mammalia > Diprotodontia > Petauridae > Gymnobelideus > Gymnobelideus leadbeateri. Next base: position 66,388 of record WOXC01010579.1, on the reverse strand, counting down.
TACCTGGTAGGGATTTTGTGAGGATCAAATTAGGAAATAATTTTAAAGTACTCAGTAGAGTAAATGGCAAAATAACTACTTTATAAATGTCTGTTAGTATGGTAATTTTCATTACTATACTTCATACATTTTGAAGCATTATTATTATGATGAATAATAGTCATAATTATTATTTTATTATTATTGATCAACAGAGTGCATACTATGGCTAAAAAAAACTATATGGATGGCCAGACTTCGAAGATACGTGAAAAGATTTCCAAAACAATTTCCATTCTTCATATGAGATTTGGAACTTTCAGAGTTGAACAGTAGAGGTTAAACAAATATGATGTTCAGTTTCAACAGGATGTTTTTTTATCAGTCTTCTATCCCTGCCTGAACCCAAAATCAAGGTAGTTATTTTATGATGCACTTTTAAATCATGGTCAGGCATCACAAAACAAATAAATACACATAGAAACGGATGAGTGAATAGATATATTTTTTAAAAATCTGAGAAACTGAAAATTTTGAACAGGTAATGTCTAAGATTGTATCTTATTGGTGGGGAATAATGATTTTAATCCTATGATACCAACCTTAGCAACAATAGAATGCTAGAGACTTGAGAGATTCCTTTGTATCCTCAGCACACAGGTTATTTTCAAATATGATCATGTTTAGGAATAATAATTTTTCTCTATAGCAAAAATATCTCTTATTTAGACTGCCAATGCCCCCAGAAAAGTCTCAACTTTGCTCAGTGCTCTTATAAACTGGCCATCATATGCTCCTGAAAGCATTTATTTAAGGTCTGTCTATGTTTTAAGGGTCTCTCTCTCTCTTTTTTTTTTTTTTTGGTCCCACATGTAATTTACAAAGATTCCAGTGCTCACAGTAAAAATAAAAGAGGAGTGAAAAACTCTGGGATTTGTGGGAGTCTGGGCCCTTGGGCTACTCTACCTTAGAAAGTAGGTAGATTAGGCTGAAGGTGAGAAGTGTCTAATTACCATATCAAACATACATGTTAACAGCCAGATAAATTGGACTTGCAAAGCTACCTCAGTCTCTGCTACTGAACTATTTGCCAGCAACATGCCTTGCTTGCTCTCAGTTTTGAACTGTTAATGAGGCTTCTTTAAAATTAATTACAGCCCCTGCTCTACAAGCCTGAATGTTTTGATTTGTGAACTTTCTAGAAAACTTCAGGGAAATTTAAATTGCCCTCTACCATCTATCCATTTCCCGGTCCTGTACTATGTAAATTTGGTATTAAGTGATCAAATATGAACCCTAAGCCATTCAAGGAAATTGAATCCCATGATTTGGGACCAGGTGTATAGAGATGTTCAATTATTAAATAATTAGTTTGAAAACAATAACCAGTGTAGTTAAATCTCTAGCTGATTTTCTAATGTTTATTAATTTAAGCACCTGTCTTCTGTACCACTTTCCTTCTGAATGCTTACCAGGGATATGCAGAGCATATAAATTTACAATGAATATAATTACTTTTTTCAAACTCACTCCAGGTGCCTAAGTGAGCAGAAAAGAATTATGATGTTAATTGTCAGATATATTTCAATCTTTTGAGTCTGATTATTTAATAATTGTTTAAATTCCAAGGTAGACATTAAAGTATTGGTGTTAATTAAAACCATAAAATATAATATTTCCCCAACAAAGCAAATGTCTTGTTGATGAGGCCTCAGCAACACACTATTCAGCAAATAGAGGCAGCTGGTTTTTAGTTCCTGGGAAATGTATGTCTCCTTTTGTCACTCTCTATCTTTGTAGGTGACTTATAAAAGTAACCAACATTCTTTGGGTTTGTCAGGTCAATAAGGAAAATAATATTCCCCAGTATGGATTATAGCTAGTGGATTCAAAGGGAAATGACCAGAAACATGGGGACATCACCAAGAGAATTTGTGGATTAAGTTATAATCTCATTGGATGGAGTACTTTTGTATGTAATGCTTCTCACTGTGAAATAAGATATCTATAAAGTGGGTCCCTCAACATCATTGACTCATGAGTAGATCTATAAAATGTATTTGCAGCATGGAATAGAGGTTAGGGGGCTGGAGTATGGAGTCAGAAAGATTTGGGTTTAAATGCCAAGATTTATTAGCTCACTAACTCTAAGCAAATAATTTCACCTCTTTGTGCCACAAGGAACTCAAATGATAGATTTATATTTTGAATGGAAGGTCATTTATTTTAACGTTTCTATTTCACAGATAATGAAACAGATTCAGATGAATTAAATGACTTGCTCATAGTCATAGAGTGAGTAGATGGCATATCAGAGGTTTGGATCCAGGTTTTATGACTTTACATTGTTAAGTCTGTCTACTACTTTTGATTTAGGGAATTTCCTATACATATATTCCTTAATCCTAGAATCTTGACCTCCAGCAATGTGCTAAACATTACCTCAGCTGATTTAGACTATCATTCCATTGCTGACTTATGTTGAACCTGTTATATGCTTAAACACACAAACAGCTATTCAATAAGGTCTCCCATCATATTTTCTTCCTAATTTCATTTATTATTCAGTTTCATTTTATTAGATTTAGCCTAAATAAAGGTCAAGATTTTTTGGTATCCTGAATTTTCCAATGTTTTATCTATTCCTTCTCTGTTTATATAATCTAAAATTTGTATAAAAATATAATGTGTGTCTTTGGCCAAGTCTTTGATAAAAATATTATATAACATAGGACCAACCACAGATGGAATTAGGAGGTACTCTGTTGAAGATAACCTTCCGAGTTGACATGAAATCATTACTGATTACTGTATTAATAAAGTCATTCATACTTTTCTAAATTTTTCTAACTATACTGTCATATAGCGTTCACGTGTCCAATTCTGGAAGAATAAGATTTCATATTTTCTCAAATAACTTGAAAAATTAGGAATTTTCTGATCAAGTTGTGTAGAAAATCCTAAAAATAAGTTTAGTAAGGCATGCACTATTCTCACTGACTCTGTGTTTTCCCTTTATTATCCATCAACAATTATTTATTAATTTCTTACTGTGTTGAAAACTTTGCAAGACTCTGAATATACAAAGAAATGAGAAAATTAATTCCTGACCTTAAGAAGTGCACATTAGAGCAGAACAATCATAAAGGGAGTCAGAAATCCTAAGAAGCAAAGATATGGAAGGAGAACATTCTAAGGATGTTTTTCAGCATTGCAAAGAAATGTAAATGAGAGAGAGAATAACTTTTGTGAAAAACAGCAAGTAGAACGTCATCATGGAGGAAAAGAAAATATAAGATGACTGCAAAGACTTGGAGTGACCAATTTATAAAGATTGCAAATGCAAAAAAAAAATGACTCTCTAGTTGATCTCAGAAGTGATAGGCAGCCTTTGAAGTTTATTAAGTAATAGTTTAATGTCACCAGGTCCACTGTTTGCAAAAATCATCTTAGAGATTCTGGATTGAAGTACTTAGAGACCTGAGTGGGAAGATCAATTAAAAGATTATGCCAATTGTCCAGGCAAGAAATGATGAGGGCCTAAACCTTAGTTCAGGTGGTGGCAGTGTAAATTGAGGGAAGGGGGTGTGTAGTGGAGATGTTATGAAGGTCTGTTAACCAAAGACATTAATTGAGGTCATATTTATACCTTGTAGATTTTATTCTCTTCCCTCTTTTAGTGAAGAAATAAACTTCTACCTTTTTCCTGCCCTGGGGTACCTTTGTAACTTCCCACTATACCTCAGGTGTAGTTCTCACTTTTCTCCTAGCTACTCTCCTCTATCTCTTTTAAGGAAACACAACAGAAGTGTCCAAAAAACTCCATTATTTTGGAAGGAACAAAACTGTCATCCTCTAAACTTTTCATCAGAAAAGTGGTAAAATAGCCTTAGTCACTGCTGCCAAGAATACCTTTCCTCTGCTCTCCTTTAATGTTCAATAAGTTTCTCTTCTCTCACAAAGATTGTTGGGGATAGAACAACATATAGGCAGGTTCCAGAACCCAATTTCTGGGTACAATACTTTTTTTATAGTCCGTGCTATTCTGTTTGATACAAAAATTAATGAAACTTAGGAGATGCATGTTGACTAAATGAACTGTATGTTCATTTTCAATTAATATTGGAGATAAAATTTAGTGAAGACAGGTTTAACTTTCCCTCATTGAGCCAGAGGTTATATTTATTCTAATAGTCAATTTGAAAATGTTTGCTAGCTGAGTCTATTCCCCCAGTGAAGGCATATGATATGATAGCAGCAGGAATATAGTCAACTAACAGTATGATTGAATAGTGTGAATAGAAAAATGGGCATTAACCATCTCATTCCAACAGGAAATGCCACACATGGAGCATCATAACTTAGTCTGGTAAAGGAAAGGAAATGGCAGGGCGATTACACTGATTAAAGTGGCTGCAAATATGTTAGGAACATTCATGCTTCAATGATGCTATAATTATGTTTCTAAGAAATGCAACATGCAGGCAAATTCATTCTTATTTCAGCCCTGCTGTTTGTTTCCTGCTATTTTAACATGAACTGTTACCATCAAAGTAATATATAATACAGTGCATAATGGGCTGCGACAGCAGAACTCCTGCTAAAGCAGTGGTCTTTGTAAAAGATAAGTTTGTATGTTTTTTCCAACTTTTGGAATAAATTCATTCAGTATCCATTCTGTCATTTGACATGGATAGATTACAGTAGAAAGACCACTCAACTGGGAATCAGAAGATGAGTTCAAATTCCTGTTCTGTCTATTATCAATCTGTCACAATACAAAACATAAAGCTAAAATTAAAATTGCATAGTGTTTTACATAGTCCTTTACTGTATAGACAAGAGAATGCCAGTGACTTCCCTAAAGTCAGAAAGATGCTGGCAACAAACAGAATTTGGACTTAAACTCAGGTTCCTAAGACTCCATATTCAATGTTGTGACCAATCACATGATATTGAACAAGTTACGTTATTTTTATGAGTTTTAGTTTCCTTGGCTAGATATCTGGGCAACAATATTTTTCTATCCAAAAAGGTATTTTTGAGCTTTAAAAAAGATGTCATATGTGAAAATGTAGCAAATATTCTAAGAAATATATTCTCTTTTAATAGCAATTTGTCACTTAATGACATATTAGCTCATCTCCCATATATATGTGTGAATATTTTCTCTCAAAATTCTGAGGACAGATATTGTTCCATGAATTTCTTTCTATTCTTCATGGGGGATAATATCACTATCATCTATGTATCTCTGTATGTATCTGTGTATCTATGTATGTATCTGTGTATCTATCTAATATTAAATAATGTGGTTTACCTAAATTCTAAGAAGTTATCTAATTCTGTTCCGTCATTTAAGTTGTGGACTGACTTTTTGAGGTCTCTTTGGCAAAGATAGTACAGTGACTTGCCATTTTCTCCTCTAGTTCATGTTACAAATGAGTCAACTGAGGCAAACAGGGTTAAGTGATTTTTCAAGGGTCATATAGCTCTTAAGTGTCTAAGGCCAGATTTGAACTCAAGAAGATGCATCTATCTGATTCCAGGCCTGGAATTCTATCCACTGTACCTAGCTGCCCCAGTCATCTAATAGTGCATTTATTAACTTAAAGCAACCAGATTAACTATGTACCCAATCAATACTTGTCACAAGTTACCTCAGTTTATTAGCTTATCACCAACTATTAGGTTTGATCATGAGATCACAGGATCATAAAGTACAGGATCATAGACCTAGGTGAGAAGGGAAGATCAAAGGCCATCTAGTACGATCTTCTCATTTTACGGATAAGGAAATTGGGTTCCAGGAAATCTTTCATAAAACAGGTCATTGTCATCAAGTCTTCCTGGAGACTCTATGCCAGAAACCACTAGAGAGAAATCCCTTCTACTGTCTAGGATAGCATTGATTGATTGCAGGCATGGTTTCCAAGAAAATGGATACCTGACTTGTGAACTCAAATGCATAACAATGCACCTGTTGATCAACAGGTCCCAATATAGGAAAGTAGTATTTGGACCCTCTTGTTCCAATATGGTAAAGTAACATTTGGATAGTTGAGGAGAGATTGACTATGGCAAGAAGCCCAATTGAGCCGGTAGCCCTTCCCTTATCTAGGAAGATTCATAATGTCCTGTGCCCAGTATAACCTGATATCACTAAATAAATTTTCTATTGATGATTAACTCAATCCCCAATCTCCATTTTTCTTCTTATGAATCAAACCTCAACGTTTGAGGTTTGAAAACATCAACATCATATGATGTCTATGAGGGGTGTTCATGTGTACCAAAAAGCAAATCTATGAGTCAGGGTCATCAGCAAAATTTATGCATTGATCTGAAGACTGAAGAGGAGAGCCCTTGCTTACTCAGTCCTCTGCTCTTCATGTTCAAGACCATTAGGAGAAATATAACAATTGCCTAAGACAAAATTTGTAAGTGCCTCATATTTATAGCGTTATTTGTGATGTATATGAGCGTCCATGAGACATCATGCCAGCCATATAGCCTGGTGCTTTGGCCGCTATAGGCACTTGCCAAGATTCCAACTCCCTATCTCAGGTTACAGGATTAGTTGTTCCCACAGTCTAGGTTCATGTGCCCTTCTTGTGCCATTTAAAGTGGGTCTGACTATGGGAGAGACTGAGGCCTTCAGTCTGGACCAGGGGTGGGGATCCCTTCATGATGGAAGGCCTCATTAATATTTAGTTGTAATCAAATAAGGCCACATTCAAGAAACTTTGATTACATATACTTAAAATGTACATTATTTTGTAAAAATCTAGCTACTAATTTTCAAAAATAACTATTTATTAATTTTAAAGTTAACAAATGTCTTCCTCTTATTAAAAAGCATTTGAATATTTGGTTGCATCATGGAGGTCCATAATTTCAGTTGTTCAGTTGTTCAGTTGTTCAGTTGTTCCTGTAACCAGGTGTCTGTGACCTTAAGGGCTTCTTGATTTGGGGTAGGTATGAGAATGTAGATTTTCAGAAATAAGTAGTTGAAATGCTATAAAGCATTTTTTGGGCATGTTGTCAAAGGTAGGGGTATTCTACTGCAATTTCCTTATATCTTTTGGATCTTTATATCAAAAAATGAGTTTAAAATGTCATCTATTGAGAGCTTAATCAATTCCATCTGTGGTTCTTTAGGTGCCTTGCTGATATAAGCTAGGTGAGGCTGAAATGGTAATTTGGGTGTGATGCCATGATTATCAAAATGAGTGAACCTTCCATTTGTATTGTCCAATTAATAGGTCTATAACAGCTGCAAATTCTTCAAATCATTCACATATATCATTTTGCTCATTGATGACCTTTGCTAACTGGGTAAAATGTACACCCAAAATTTCCTTTTGAAGAAGTGTTTTGAAAAATACATAACTCTTTTCCAGAATGCTTGGATTTTTTTTTGCCACATACCATATATAGACTTAGTTTTACCTTGCAAAGAAAGATTCAGGTCATTTTGATTTGAAATGATATCACACAGAAATGCAGCATTCCTATAAAAATATTCTTCCAATAATTCACATTCCTGATACTGTTCTTTATAAAATGTAACTATCAGTTCTCACAGAAATAAAAATTTTGCTATCACCTGTCCCTGAAATAGCCAACACATTTTACAATGATATGGCAAATCCAAACTGAATACCTCATCATTCAACTTCAGTATATTATGAAACTGATGATGCCATGTTGCATTTGTGTGAATATAGGTAATGATATAACTTGTTGCAAAGTATAACTTAAAATAGTGGCTTTAGCACAGAGATTTTGCTGATGCAAAATACAATTAAAAGATAGTGTCTGAATCTGTTAATACTTTCTTTATCTGTTCAATAAACTCTTCTTATATTCCTGTCATGGAAGATGCACCATCTGTACATACACTCACTAAATTTACCAAATTCGGTACAACTTCATGACAATTATATTGAAAGTTGTTGAAGATACCTCTTCCCTATGTTCTGTTAACAAAAGTGTCCAAAGCAAACAGTTCTTCATAGCAAAGAAAATCTTCTGTTATCATCCAAATTAAGCATACAATTTGCACCAAATTAGTAGTATCATTTAAGTCATTCAAAATGATTAAATAATATATAATTTCTTTTCGAAGTCTCACATGAAGCTGTTCTGTTAAGTTGAAACGTAATTCATGCTTGCTGATCAGTTGTGGTTTTCCTTGAAAAAGGCAATCGTTTGTACTTTGAAATATTATCATGGTCTAAACAATACATTCTTTCTCAGTTTCTACATCACTGAATGACTTCCCTTTTTTAAAGCATATATAAATTACTTTGTAAGTTGTTTCAGTAGCATTATTTAAAGGTCTTAATGTTGCTTGAAAGGAAGAAGAGGGGGGTGGAGCCAAGATGGCAGAGTAGAAACCGAACATTCTCAGGGCTCCAGCTCCCACCTCCTCCAATTTATGTAAAAGGTGACTCTGAACAAACTTTGGAGCTACAGAACCCACAGAATGACACAGAGAAGCTAATCTCCTGCTGAGGACAGCCTGGCAGGCAGGCAGGAAGGGGCCAACACAGAGGTCTGGGAGACAACTCCAGCACAGCTTGAGCTCAAGGTTTTAGCCACAGGGCAGGGCTGATCAGCTGCCACCTGGATGAACTTCAGATCACCAGCAGCTGTGGCAGTTTCCAAAATTATCAACACATAGATGCTAAAGACAAAGCGAGAGGTCTGTAGTGTGGACTTTGGGATCCAGTCATTTGGGAGTGTGGTCAGTCTTAATCCCGTGGAAGGAGAAGATGCTGAGGTGCCATGGCCCTGAAGCTGCCACCACTTGGCAGCTTCAGCTCCTGTCCTGCAGATTGTAGGAGGACCAAGCAAACAGATTGAAGGGTAATCGTTCTTGCTTTAATCTGCTTGGATCTGGATTTCAGTCTAGGGTAGAGGTCCTGGGGTGTGTAACCAGCTTGCCATTGTGTGTGGAGGCTTCAAAGAGTACACCCAAATAATACCTATGGCTGCTGAGAAAATCCCAGCATTTGGGACAAAGCTCCCCTGTCTAGTGGCAGAGTCCTATTGTGGCAAAAAGCCCAAAAGTCAAGTAATTGAGTGGCAACATGAACAAATGAGGGAAGAAAAGGAAACAGAGCAATCCAACATTACACTCCTATTTTGGGGATGAAAAGGATCAAAACATGGAATAGGAGGAAGACAATGAAGTCAGAACTCCTTCATCAAAAGTTTCCAAGAAAAATAAAACCTGGGTAAAGCCCATAGAAGATCTTAAAGAGGAGGGTACAGGGATCCACCGTGTCCTACTTGAAAATCAGATGGGGTATGGGAGAAGATATGGGAGAGAGGATATTGGAGGAGGAGATATCCAGGGGGATCACTATTTTGGGGTGGTAGGTAGGGGGAAAATGGGGAGAAAATTTGCAACAAAATATTGTGAAAATGAATGATGTAAACTACAAGTTAATAAAGAATTTGATAAAAAAAAATGTTGCTTGAAAGAATTGTCTTTGCTTTTGCTTTTCATCCTTCAATTTTTGTAATATGCTTTTCACACCTCTCCCTCTAATTTAAAATATCTTTTGTCCTTATGTGTGTTACAATGCTTATGAGCATCAAATTTCTTCAATGTTGATATTGCAGTATAACAAAGCAAGGAAATCATCTTACCTTTAGCAGACACAAGATAATATTGTAATTTCCCAACCTCTTTAAAATTTTGTTTTCTAACTTTAGTATTCCCTTGGTCTTCATTGACATGATGTGCTGTTAGCAGACAGAATTTTAAAATGTCTTTGAGTTGTGCATTTGTATAGAAATTCCACTTTAAAGAGAAACAAAGTGGACCATTGTCAAAAACTCATAACAGACTGGTGTACTCAACACTCATAAATTCTCACCAACCAGGCTCATGCAATAGTGGTACCAGTCAGGAGGGGGAAGTTGGAGCCAAATAATGAATGTAGCAGTAATCAATTTAGCCCTTATGGCTTACTAATGTTGTCATTGTGACTGTCAATCAGAGAAGATTATTTCAATGAAACTTATTTTATTCTTTCACATTTTAAATGTGCTCATTTTAAAAATAAAATACAATATAAAAGGTGAAAAAATATGTTCTAATAAAAAGAAAACTATTTGTTCCATAAAATTTGGATTCAGTCAAAAGGCTGCATTTAAGGACCTGGAAAGTCAGACATGGATTTTAGACCACCACTGCCCTAGACTCTGGCCCCTAAATAGTCCAATAGACATTCAACTATAAGAACTTATCTCCCGAGGGCGGAGCCAAGATGGCAGAGTAGAAATAGCATTTCCAATGTGCTCTGCCCCACACAGATTTCAAACAATGTGAAAGAGAGCTCCGAACAACTTCTGGAGCCACAGCAACCACAGAACGGCAAAGAGAAGCTAACCTCCTGCTGAGGACAGCCCAGCAGCCCTGCAGGGAGTGGCCAGCTCAGCTCTCTGAGTACAGGCAGCACAGCACACTGGGAACCAACAGCGCAGCCCGCAGAGCAGAGCTCAGGTCCGCGGTTTTAGCCCCAGGGTGGCCAGGCCTTCAGCCAGCTGGCGGAACCCCAGAACACCAGCAATTGTGGCAATTCCAGAATTATCAGCACAGATATGCCTAAGACAAAGTGAAAGGTTAGTGCCCTATGGACTTTGGGACCAGTATTTGGGGAACACGTGGCTTCCTCCCCTGGGGGCAAAAAGCTGCTGAAGAAACAGCTGCACAGAAGCCATTTTGCAGAGTCAGTAGTGGCTCTAGCTCCTGGTCTGCGAACTGTAGGAAGATTGAGCAATCAGTCTGGGGGTTAATCGCTTTTGCTTTAAACTGCCTGGATCTGGATTGTGGTCTGTGGGGGGAAGTTTGGGGTGAGTATCCAACTTGCCAGAGTGGGTGGAGGCTTTACAGAGGCCACCCAACTGGCTGAAGTTGTGAAGACCCCATGTTTGGGCGGAAGCTCCCCTGTCTGGTGGCAGAGTCCTACTGTGGCAACAAGCCCCAAAATCAAGTAATTAAGTGGCAATATGCCTAGGCAAACAAAACAAAATAAACAGAAAAGTTCAACATTGGACTCCTATTTTAGGGGCAAAGAGGCTCAAAGAATGGAGGAGGACTGTGAGATCAGAACTCCTGCACCAAAAGCCCCAAATGAAAATACAAGCTGGCTACAGGCCATAGAGGACCTTAAGAAGCAGATAAGAGAAGTGGGGGAAAATTTGGGAAGAGAAATGAAAAAGATGCAAGAAAAGTATGAAATGACAGTCAACAGCCTGACTGAGGAAAATAACACCTTAAAAAATAGACTAACTCAAATGGCAAAAGAGGCTCAGAAAGGCAATGAGGAGAAGAATGACTTAAAAAGTCAAATTTGCCAGATGGAAAAAGAATCTCAAAAGCTCACTGAGGAGATTCATTCCTTCAGAGTTAGACTGGAGCAAATGGAAGCTAGTGACTTTATGAGAAATCAAGATACTATTAAACAGATCCAAACAAATGAAAGAATAGAAGGCAATGTGAAATATCTCATGGGAAAAACCACTGACCTGGAAAATAGATCCAGGAGAGATAATTTAAAAATTATTTGACTACATGAAAGCCATGATCAAAGAAAGAACCTAGAAATCATCCTTAAAGAAATTCTCTCTTCTTTGGCCCTTTCACTACCAGAATGAAGACCATTCTAAGCAACCAAACCGTCGACATCCCAGAAAATGTTGACATCTCTCTTAAGGGTCAGACAGTTATTGTGAAAGGGCCCAGAGGAATCCTCCGTAGGGATTTCAATCATATAAGTGTTGAGCTCAGTCTCCTTGGAAAGAAGAAAAAAAGGCTTCAGGTAGACAAGTGGTGGGGAAATCGAAAAGGACTTGCAACCATGCCCACAATCTGTAGCCATGTACAAAACATGATCAAAGGCGTTACCCTGGGTTTTCATTACAAGATGAGGTCTGTGTATGCTCACTTCCCCATAAATGTTGTTATTCAAGAGAATGGCTCACTTGTTGAAATCAGAAATTTCTTGGGTGAAAAATATATCCGAAGAGTGCGCATGAGACCAGGTGTTGCTTGTGCTGTTTCTCAAGCCCAAAAAGATGAGTTAATTCTTGAAGGAAATGATATTGAACTTGTTTCAAACTCAGCTGCCCTGATCCAACAGGCCACCACAGTCAAAAACAAGGATATCAGAAAAATTTTGGATGGTATCTATGTTTCTGAGAAAGGCACAGTGCAACAAGCTGATGAATAAGTTGGAAAAGATGCCAAATGTCGTGTCCTGAGGAGTCAACAATTATTCAGATGTCAAATAAAAATACTTTTTGTCAAAAAAAAAAGAAATTCTCAAGGAAAATTGCCCTGATGTTTTAGACCCAGAAGGCAAAATAGAGGTTGAAAGAATCCACAGATCACCTCCTGAAAAAGATCCCCAAAAGAAAACTCCCAGGAATATTATAGCCAGGTTGCGGAATCCCCAGATCAAGGAGAAAATACTACAAGCAGCCAGGAAGAAACAATTTCAATATTGTGGAAACACAATCAGAATAGCCCAGGACGTGGCAGCTTCTACACTGAGGGATCGAAGGTCATGGAATATGATATTCCAGAGGGCAAAAGAGCTGGGAATGAACCCAAGGGTCACCTACCCAGCAAAACTGAGTATCTTGTTTCAGGGGAAAATATGGTCATTCAGTGGAATAGAGGACTTTCAAGCATTCTTGATGAAAAAACCAGAGTTGAATAGAAAATTTGACATTCAGACACAAGAAGCAAGAGATGCTTGAGAAGGTAATCAAGGAAAAGAAATCAAAAGGAACTTATCAAAGTTAGACTATTTACAGTCCTACATGGAAAAACAATAACTGTGTTTGATGAAACCTTTCTCATTATGAAAATAATTGAAGAAGGGTACATGGCATATGTTCACAGGTATACATGGATAGAGGGCACAGGTTGAATTTGATGGGAAGGGATAATTATTATTTTTTTTTTGGAGGGCAATTGGGGTTGGGTGACTTGCCCAGGTTCACATGGCTGGATTTTTGTTTGTGTGTTGGGTGTCTGGGGCCAGATCTGAGCTTGGGTCCTTCTGGCTCCGGGGCTGGCTCTCTGCTCGATGCGCCACCTAGCCACCCCAAGGAAGGGATGATTCTTAAGGGGTGAAGTCAAGAGGTGAGAGAGGAAAGTGGCAAGAGGAGATGGAGAGAGACAGGGTAGGGCAAACTATCTCATGTAGAAGAGGCAAGGGGAAGTAGTTGCAGGGGAGGGGAAGAACAGGAAGGCAAAAAGGCAAAAGCATATTCTCAGTGAAGTTGGCTCAAGGAGAGAATCACATACATACTAAATGGAATATCTTACCTTCACTCACTCTCCTGAGTAGGGGAAAGGGGGATGAGAGGGGGGATGATGGAGGGGAGGGCATTCTGGGGAGAGGGGAGGTTAGAAGTACCCACTATCAAAGAGGGACAGGATCAAAGTAGGGAATGGACCAGGTGGGAGGTGAGACAGGTGGGAGGGAAATATTAGCAGTCTTTTACAATATATCTACTGTGGTAATGTTTTGCATAGATATACATGTACAACACATACTGAATTGCTTATCTTCTCAGAGGAAGTGGGTGACAAGGGAGAAAGGGAATGGATCTGAAAATCGAAGTTTTAAAATTAAATGTTTCATAAGATGTCCAGGCATTGGGGCTCAGAGATTCACCTTGCCCTAATGGCAAAGTCAAAGGGGGTATGGGAGAAGATATGGGAGAGAGCAGATTGGATGAGGGGATATCTAGTGAGACTGCTATTCTGGGGTGGTGTGAAGGGAAAAATGGGGGAAAAATGTAACTCATAATCTGGTGGAAATGAATGATATAAACCAGAAGTTAATAAAGCATTTGTTTAGTTAAAAAAAAAAAAAAAACTTATCTCCCATGTAATGCAATTTTGCCTGGTGAATGGATGGCACCATGCATTACTGTAAGCAGTAGAAAACTGTAATAGTTTAAGTGTGATAAAATCAGATATAGGTGGAGGTAGTGATTTTATGAGCAAATAAAGCATTTATTCATGAAAGGTGAACTGAAGGTAGAAGTAACCAAATTTCATAAAAGATTGGCTATATGAGTTGAGATAAAACTATTGAGGAAAACCTTTGTTTTTTTTTTTTCTAAATGTGAGGCAAAGTCTCCAGATGAGATATTGGGTAAGAGGATGCCACTGAATACTTGTGAAGAGGTGAAGAAGGTATTACACTACTGGAGGAAGGACTAGGATAGAATAATGTGTGAAAGCCTTGAGAGCACATTAAAGATAAGATGATCAAAAGAGTCAATGGCCACAGAAAAGTCAAGAATTGTGAATTCTAAAGAAAGGTCCTTCTAGTTGACACTGAAAAGATCATTGATGGTTTCATTTGCAACAATTTAAGGAAAATGGTGAGGTCAGATGCCAGACTGCAAAAACTTTGGAAGAGATTTAAAGGCATAGAAGGGGGTAGCACTAATTAGTTGCAGGATATTGGACAATAATTAGCAGTATTGGTAACTGATTAATGTGTTCACTGTTTTTGTAAAGGATCATCATGAAGTTGTTTGTAGTTAAAAAGGAAGCGTTTAGTAGATATAGAGATATTAGTGATTAATAAAATATTTGGGAAGAAAGAGAGGACTTTTTTTGGAAAAGACATGATGGAATGGGATTAAAGGTGCATGATGAAGGGATTTGACAAACAGTTGAGTCACCTCATTATGTAAGACAAATGGTAGATGTGATGGGGAATGACATCTTTAGGATGTGAGATAAGGAGATTTAAAGAATAAGTTCTTAGACAATGGCCTCAATTCATTTGGTAAAGTAGGAGGCAATGTCCTCAGCTCAGAGGATGAGGGGAAAGTATGACATTGTAGACTTATTTATGGATGAAAAGTTTTGAAATAACTAGTGAACAGTACAACAGAAAACTGAAGTAGTGCTCCATATGAGCAAAGTTTGGTTTAATTTTTAAATTTTTTTTTCTTATCCAGTTCAACATGCATTTATCAAATGCATGGCAAGCTAAAAGTGTTGTGCTATTATCTGAGGATATAAAGACAAAAAATAACTCATTGCCAGTCCTGAAGGAGCTTAGATTCACTGAGTGGGAAGAATGGGCTAGAGAACATACACAGATAAAGGAACACAAGTCAATTTGAGAAGGAAGGAGGAAGTGACCACAGAACAGGTTAGAAAAAACGTAGCATTTGAACCTTGAATAAAAGTAAATTATTAATGAATCAATAAGAAATTTTCAAGGACATACAATGTAGAATGAGTGGGAAAAACATTCTTTTTAAACTCAACACATGTAAGTCACTTTTCTAATCCCTGGTGTTAAAAATAGAAATGCAAATCAACTCTTGCTCTCAAGGAGCTCACATTCTAATTGGGGAAGACAACTACATATATAATATGCTAGCTGAGAGTCAAATGGCAAGGCCCTGTGGTCCTTTGAGTGCAGTAGAAAGGTAATACAACTTCTTTACTGTCATGTCTTATGACAAAACCATAGCTGCTCCTGATGTTTAACCGGCTGACAGAGCCAAGGGCTTTGATGACAAGAACTTTTTCTGGGTCATTAGCTAAGACTACTGATAAGGTTTATGTTGCCTGGCCTCATCCTTAAAAGAATTGATTCTCAGGATAATTACTGGAGAGGCAACATTTAAAAGAAGACTCTTTGCCTTAGAGAGCAATGATATTTCTTGGTCTTCTACATAACTCCTGTATTGTAGAATGTTCACCAGTACTGGTATGTATTGAATAAAGTATACAAGGCCCTTTCTCCATGACCCCCACATAGATTCTCACAATATATCTGCCTCTAGTAAAGCCACACTTCAATGCTTGATTGTATCATGGAAGCAAGTCTGAATTCTTAAAACACCAAATCAATTAAATACAAGTTCTGATAAACCATCAAGCTGGAAAGATGTTAAATATGGATGTAAGAGACTCTTTTGTCTAAGGAGCAGTCTATCCAAATTTACCTTCATGTTGTTAGTCAACAAATGATTGGATTTTTTTTCAAACAGTAACATTGAAATAATTTATTAAAATGTGACTGTTTTTTTTTTTTTTATTTTCTTAGATGGAACGTGAGAGGTGGTAGCCTGCTTTATATTGAGAATAGAAAAATAGATGCTGCATTGCCATATTAGTCTTTGCAAATATAATATCTTTTTTAAAAGATAATTTACTAGTTTTAAACAACTCTTGAAAAATAATTTTCAAAATATTGATTAATATTCTCATCTAAAAAGAGGAAAAAATACAAATCTTTGACATTTTTACCCTTTAAAAATAAGTATCAGCATCAAGAAAAGATTCCAAGTTGATTTTCTATGTTCATTCTTCCACATGTCATTACTATAATTTTCAGATATCTTACCTGAAAAAATGAATTGAAGAGATCATGCTGGAGGAACTACAGACCATCCTATTTATTTTCTTTCTGGGATCAAATAAATTTAATACCCTGATTCTGGAAATAATTTTACTTGAGATTTAATAAAAGGTACTCCACAGAAAGTTATTTGGGAAAAGTATCTTAGAAAGATGTAGTAAAAGAAAGCAGTATATCACAGCTCTCAATCACACTTCCTTAGCAAAGAGGAAGAAAAATCAACAGACTAAGTATTACAAGAAAAGCCAGAGAAATGACAGTACCTTCATCTGGTTTAGGTCAGCAAAGAGTCCCATCAAATTCTTGCAGGCACTGAGACACAGGCCCATCCAGGGTGGTACATACACGAAAAACTTTCCAGAGTGGGGACTGAGACCAAGGCTTGCAACTACATCTCTGTGACCTTGTAGCAGGATCACAGAGTTTGTACTACAAACATATCCAGGGAAATATGTATAGAAAATGAGTAATTATGTAATTCTGTTGCTCTATGAAGTTATCCTTCAGGATGAATGAGGCTACATCCAGCTGCTACCTACTGGGATAATAACCAAGAGTAAGTCTGCGCTGTTTCACCCAGACCATTAAGTAGGATCTGGAACCTGCAAAAAGCCTACCAGTTAGCCAGTGATAAAATCACTCCATATATCACATTTGTTTCTTCTGATAAAATGAAGTTGTGGTTTATCTCAGTTCACTTAATGAATATAGTGATATAACAAATATATTTTAGTAATAACAACAGTAACCATCGCAACAATAGTTATAGCAAAAGGGGTTATAGACTTAAAAAAATTAACTGTATCTTAGAATATTTATTTTCATTTGCAATTCTGTGCATTTTATTTTATGCATTTGAAAACATTCTGATTAAAAATCTGTAGATTACTCCCAAAGGGATCCATCACACAAACAAGAATAAGGAATTCTGCTTTAATGGCTAAAAAAGAAAAAAAAAAGATCCTATAAATAGCACAGAGCACTTACTACACTGAATAAAACAAACTAGATATGAAATCATTAGGTATATTGTGTTCAGTTCTAGCATTTCAGAAGTGAAATGACAAAAATGACTGTGTCCAGAGAAAAACACCAGCAATCATGCCACCATGAATATCAGTTGGAAAAAAAATGAATACATTTAGCTTACATAAGAGAAAACTTAATTGAGGTATGATTACTGTCTTCCTATATATTGGAGCAATTGGTAGAAGTTAAAGAAAGACAAATGTGGTGTTTATGTAATAAAAACTTCCTAACAGTTCATAAGTGGAATGCAGTGTTACAACAGGTAGAAAATTATTAATGTAGGAATTATTATATAAGTAGAAGTTGAATGATCATGGTATAAAAGCTTAAAAGACATAACAACAATGATTTCATTAATTCTGATACTCTGTGATTGTGTGATCTCCCGGTACCCCTCTAACATTGACTACAAAATGTAATCAGATGAAACCATTGTGCCACAATTATGTTAAATTAGATGCTGTCCAACTTCTATCATATTCTGTTTGTACAATTATAAATAAATCCTTTTGATCTCTCATCAAAATCAAGTTTTGAATGCTGCCTCTACTGCAGATTTCCTATGTGTACTTAGACAATTTTATGTGGCTCTCTGGGCCTCAACTTCCATTTTTTGTAAAATGGTGGGGGGATATAGATGAGAGAGTTGGACTAGGTGATATTTAAGGTCTATTCTAGATTTAAATTCTCTGCGACTATAATTCCACAGTATGACTTAGGCAGATAGAAAGCCAGAGTGCGCTGGGACTTTAATAACTGCCATAAACACCAATCATTATTGTAAAACATGAGATTGTCTATTCCAAACCAATGGAAAGAAAAATCAGACAATGGCCAATTTATCTTCTTTTTTCCCCCAGAGAAATAATCCAGATGAGAAAGCTCTGTTTGGATTTATTGATTTTATGGTGATTGACTTTAACAAAATGCCTTGTAAAGTTTCCTGTTCCATGGCACAGGTTTTAAAGTAATATAAGGCTATTTTGCCTCAGTTAAATTATTACCTGGATTATGAAAACATTTTAAGCAATAAACAAAGGCTTTTGTTCTTGAGGTTTTGTAGGGCATAAAATCAATAAAACCTTTAAAAATGTGTTACTGGAAGGGAGGGAAAGGAAGAATTACAGGGGTTACAGAAGCAATACCATAGCTAAACCAGTGGTCTGAACTGTAAATGATATTGAATAAAGCAAATGTAATTAGATGAGGACCTGCAAAGTCTCAAAGTGCTATAGGCAATCTAAGGAGGATTTCCTCATTTGTCCCCCTTGAGAATATGTGTGGGGGCTCTATCAAGGAAGCCTGACTGCTTGTTATACATCATTTCAAAGAGACATCCATAGCCTCCAAACTGCTTTAAGGCAGCTGCAAGCAAGTGTCACTTTGAGTTAAATGCATTATTAAGCTGTTGGGTAATTTCACATCATGGGTCATTTATCTATGATAAATTGGGTCAAAAGCCTTTACACATGCCTAGAAAAATGATAGAGAAGAGCAAAACCCACCCCCCCAGGAATTAATATTTTGACAAGTGCTGTGAGTTCACTTAATTTATTCACCTAGTAGATATTATTAATGGTTTCTTTGGGGTGGGGGAGAAATGAGGCAGATTTTTAATGTTTCTGAGAAACTGGACACAAAACATTGTGCAAGGATAGTCTTCTCAGTCAAATATTGGTCATTTAAAAAATAACACTTTTTTACTTTGATGTTACAAAAGGTACCAAGATAAAACAGAATTGTTTTCTGCCCTCAAAAAACTTATAATCCATTTTAAGGGGATCAATGCAAAATAGTGTTATATCAATGGCAAGACACATTTCCATAATTAATAAGCAATGTATTTGGGGGCCAGAGAAATGACTAAGGTCTGAAGGGATGAAAATAAAAGAATGATATGGAATTGTAAAGTAACTTACATAGTTACCTCATTTGAACCTCCTATCAAACTGGCCGTTGTCATTACTATTTTTATTATTATCCAATTTTACAGAAAGAGAAACAGAAACAAATGGTAAAGAAGTGACTGGGAAAAGATATAAAGCTAATAAGTGAACAAGTTGAAAATCAAAGTAATCTTTTTATTTCAATTATAGTAGTCAATCCTCTATGCAAGCCTGCTGTTTTCTATGGTATCTACAACAGAATGTATGAGAAAGCCAAATGAATAAATGTCATGTTTACATTGGACAGGAATTAGGTTTAAAAATAAATAACAAATGAAGGAGAAAATCCCTGATAGTGTTTCTATATCACTGTCCACATCTCTTCATTTTTTCTATTATCTCCATGGTAACTAGGTGTGACCAATGATAATTCTAAGCCTTAATAGGATTAGTTTTGTTGTACTTAGTCAATATATATATCTTTTAATGTTACTCTTTTTTGCATGTAAAATTGTATGAAAGAAGTAATCATTAAAAAAATACCTAAAGGGAGGCTAGGTGGTGCAGTGAGTAGAGCGCTGGCCCTGGAGTCAGAAGGACCTGAGTTCTGATCCAGCCTCAGACACTTAACACACACACAAACAAAAACCTAGACGTGTGACTTTGGGCAAGTTACTTAATCCCAATTGCCCTCCAAAAACAAACAAACAAACAAACAAAAACAAAAACAATACCTAAGAGCAAATTACAAATGTGTCTGTCAGCATAACAGTTTTTTGATGAAACAGAGAAAAAGAATCATCTCTTGATATTGTCTTTCAAATTATAATATATGCACAATATATAATACATACACACAATACACACATATGCATAATACACATACAAATAAACATATGTGTTTATACATACACACATACATACATGGGGATGTGTGTGGATGTGAGTTGAATAAAGAGTAAAAAGCAACTAAAAGTAGCTCCACTACTAATGAGGCAACTGGACCAAAGTCAAAAGGATGCTTAACTGTAGATGCATCTGGTGCTATAGAGGTCAATATTGCATAGGAACCTGGAATGCAATGTTGGATGGGGTCAAATAGGAGATGGAAAAATTGTACATCAACATACTGGTTGTCAGTGAACTTAAGTGGATGGAAACGGTAAATTTATTTCAAGTGATCATCTCATATGGTACTGTGGACAAGAATCCCTTGGAAGAAATGGAATAGCACTTAGAGTCATTAGGGGGGTGAGAAACCAGTATTTGGTATAATTTTTTAAATGGCACATTGCCATCCATTCAAATCCCAGGCAAACCATTCAGTATCATAGTAATAAAAATCTATCCTCCAACCACTGATGTTGAAGAGGTCAAAATTGATCAATTTTATGAAGATCCACAATACTTCTAGAAATAACAACAAAAAATGTCACATTCATCAGAGGGGACTAGAATGAAAAAGTAGGAAATCAAAAGATAATTGGAATAACAGGCAATTTTGTCCTTGGAGTTAAAAATGAAACAGGGTGGAAATTTTTAAAATTTTACCAAAATAATGCACTAGTCATAATAAAAAATATTTTCAACACCCAGAAGGTTACTCTATACGTGGACATTAACGGATGGTGAATTTACAAATCAAACTGATTTTATATTTCACAGCCAAAGGTGGAGAAACTCTATTACAGTCATTTAAAATCAAATCTGGAGCTCACTGTGGCTCACTTCATGAGCTCTTATTGTAAAATTCAGATTTAACTAAAGAAAGTAGGTGAAAACACCCAACCACATAGGTATGGCCTAAATAAACAAACAATGATGAACATGAGGTGGAATTGTGGCCACTCCAGAAAACACGTATCCAGCTCTCACTTAAGTTATTTGGCCTTTATTTTCCAGCTTTGTTTCCCTCAGGTTTGCTCTTTGGATGTGGTAGCTGTTGAACTCTTTCAGAACAAGAGCTGTTTGCTTCCAGGTGTGCAGGATTTTATGTTGTCTTTAAGTGTGGACACATCCCATGTACAGATGGTTAGTGGGGCCATCATTGCAGAAAAGTTTGTATATTTTGTTTGTTTGTTTCAGGATCTAGGATTAAAACCAAGAATTACCTACCCAGTAAAACTGACTATAATATTTAATGGGGAAAATGACATTCAATGACATAGGAAACTTTCAAGCATTCATGATAAAAAGACTAGAACTGTACAGAAAATTTGACTTTCAAATACAAGAATCAAGAGAAGCACAAAAAGGTAAGCAGGAAAGAGAAATCATAAGGGACTTATTAAAGCTGAACTCTTTACTTTCCTTGGTGCAAAGATGATATTAGTAACTCATGAGACTTTTCTCAGTATTAGGATAGTTGCAGTGATAGATATAAATATAGATATTGATACGATGTATATGTATATGTATGTATCTATATAGACAGAGGGTGCAGCTAGTTGAATATGAAGGGATGATATCTTAAAAATAAGATCAAGGGTTGAGATAGGAATATATTTGGAGGAGAAAGGGAGAAATAGAATAGGGTAAATTATCTCCCATAAAAGAGGCATGAGTAAGCTGTTGCAATGAAGGGGAAGAGCAGAGACGTGTAAGGGAATGAGTCAGCTCTCATTGGATTTGGCTTAAGAAGGGAATAACATACACAGTCAATTGGATATCTTACCCTACAGGAAAGTGGGGGGGTATAAGAGGAGAGATGATAGAAGGGAGGGCAGATTGGGGGGAGCAGATTGTCAGAAGCAAAGGTTTTTGAAAAAGAACAGGGTCAAAGGAGAAAATAGAATAAATGTGGAATGGGATAAGATGGAGAGGAATATAGTTAGTCTTTTCCAATATGAATGACTATATGGAAATGCTTTACATAACTGTAAATATATAACCTTTGTTGAATTGCTTGTCTTCTCAATGGGGGTGGGTGAGGGGATGAAGGGAGAGAATCTGGAACTCAAATGTTTAAAACCTTGCATTAAAAATTGCTTTTATATGCAACTGGGAAATAAAATATATAGGCAATGGGATATAGAAATATATCTTGCCCTACAAGAAAATAAGGGGGAAGAGGGGAAAGATAAGAGGGGGATAGAAGGGAGGGCACATTGGGGAAGGAGTAATCAGTATGCTCAGCATTTTAGGGTGGGGGTAGGGGAGAGACTGGGAGAGAATGTGGTACTCAAAATCTTGTGGAAATGGAGGCTGAAAGCTAAAAATAAATAAATAAATTCAGGAAGGAAAAGAACTTCAGTTCTTCACAAACCCTTTGATAACCTTGTAATAAAATGTTATATAAATGTGAGGTAACTTTTTATTATTTACATATTCACAGTACAAGCAAAAATATGCTTCTTGGAGTATCCTCCAAATACAAATCATCTCTTTGGTTTTATTTAAAATTTAAGACTAATAATCAGGGAAAAAAAACATCCTGTCAATTGCCAACATGGGAAAACATTCTTGAATTTAAATACTTAACTACATTATTTGTAATATGATTGATACTTTTAAAGGTTAATATAACTTGTCATTCAAATTCAGTTGATGCAATTTCTCTTACTCTTGAGATGTGACTTTTATAATCGAATAGACAAAGTGAAGTCAAGTGGAAAATATGTCCCTAGGGATTATACATAACTTCAGTCATGTTATCAATACAATGGGAAGTATTCTCAAACCTGGTGAGCATGTAACTTAACTGAGGAAGCGATTAAATGAATGGAAATTTGAAAAAGTCCAGGGAGTGATGGCATTCTTCCTTTGTACCTCAAAGAAAGTATAGATGTACTATACAAGGTACCTAGTAAAAATTTAACACATCATGTAGTAAGCATTTGGGTCCCTCAGGTGTAGAAAAATACTGTTTACTTTTGGTACCAGGTAATCAAATTTGGCAATTTCATCTGATTCTCTCTCTCTCTCTCTCTCTCTCTCTCTCTCTCTCTCTCTCTCTCTCTCTCTCTCTTTCTCTCTCTCTCTCTCTTTCTCTCTCTCTCTCTCACCATATACATACATACATATATGTACATATATTTGTGTATATATACATATATATGCTTTTGGCATGCATCAAAATGAGTATTATAGAGAAAAATAGTAAGAACTACAATAGTTGACTTTGGTTGGGTTTTGTCAGTTCTTTTTCATATAATTTGGCAACTTCCAAAAACACCAAGCATATTAATCCCTAAAGTCTGCTTTATGGTTTAGGAAAAATGTAGAATTGAAAGTATCATATGGTAATTTGGGTAAATCCAAAGTGTCTAGGAATCCTTCAAGAAATAGATTATAACAGAACTGGAATCAAGCTGGTTGCAGTGGACTGTCCTCCAGGAAGAAGAGGTTTTCGGGAATAGCATTCTTTTGCACTGTGAATATTTTAAGTGCTTAATAAAATGTTTTTTGGTATGTTGTTTGTTTTTGTATTTTGCCAAGTCTTGCCAGATCAATACCCAATGAAGGATTTGGCAACATGATAAAATTTTTCTTCCTTATTTTGTTAGCTATTTTCAAAAATTTGTTAATGTGGTTTGATAGTTAAACATGGTTATTAATACTGCTACCCCATGATGATCATGCCTGTAACACCATTCCTTTGAATTCTAAGTGCTGTAAGATCCTCTAAAGGAGTTAGTGTATCTCATTTTATTCCCACCTGCTTGGGGATCAAATAGTCATATTGCACCCATTCTAGAGACCCAGTAACTAACACCCCAGTTCAATTTAGTGATCATATTTACTATTGCAAAGGGATATTTATGGGGTGGCTAAGTGGCACAGTGAATAGAGCACCAACCCTGGAGTCAGGAGGACCTGAGTTCAAATAAGGCCTCAGACACTTAACACACTAGCCATGTGACCTTAGGCAAGTCACTTAATTTTAATTGCCCTCCAAAAAGCAAAAACAAACAAACAAAAACAAAACAAAACAAAAAAGGGATATCTACTGCAAAGATGTATCAAAAATATTTTACAGGCACACACACACTTTGGGGATATGGAGGGAAATTCAGAATTAGTAATCATAACTATTAATGTAAGTAAGATGAAATCACTCATAAAACAGAAGTGGATTGCAGAATGAATTAAAAATGAAAACACAAGAATGTGTTGCTTTTAAGGAACACACTTGAGATATATAGTGTAACACTCAGATAAGGGTAAAAAAAAGCAGGGGTGGCAAAAATAATCTCAGAAAAAATAAACACAAAAATAGATCTAATTGCATACAAGAGATTATAATGTTAATGCAATATGAAGATCTTCACTCTCCATTAATGGGCCTATGTGACCACATGTAACACTTTTCCCTTGAAACAGGAGCTGTATTCCCAGGTCTAAAGGTATACAGGTATTTCAGTCATGGGTGTCTTTCCTCTTTCACAGTTGTGATACATTCTGAGTCACATAGAGCCCTTTGGGGGAGGAACTTGCCTAAGTAAGAACTTGCTTAGGGGGAAGATTGCTTAAAGGGAAGCTTGTAGGAAAGCTTTCACTAAGCTTTTCACTAAGCTAATTAGGCACTGAGTCAAGATGGTTGTGGTGCCTTCCCTCTCTGAACCTATTATTTGAAAACTATATATCCTGGGAGATTTGTATTTTACTTTGAGGGCTTGCTCATGAGAAGGAACTTTTGATTTCCTGGATAGAACTCTGAGTAGCCTTTAATTAAGAGTACCCTGGCTACTTAGATGTTGGTGCTTTCCCAGTCTGGTGGTGTATGTAGTTGCTTATATTGCTCTGTTTAGACAGTTTAGCCCTGTCTATTGGATTCTTTCTAGGATATTAACTTATTTTTACTTTTCTGTAATTAAATAAGACTCTTGCCCCTTTGAAGATGTCTTTCCTTTACAAAAGTAAATTTAAAAAAATAAAACTTGTGCTAGCAGTCCATCCTAGGTGTGCTAGGGTGCTTGCTAACACGTAAGATAAACAGGGAAACTACATTATGATAAAAGGTACCATAAACACTGAAGTAATATTCACACTAAACATATGTGGCAAATACAATAGCATCCATATTTATAAAGGGAAACTTAAATGAGTTAATAAAAGAAAAGGGACAGCACAACTATACTAATGGGAATGTTCAGCTTTCCCCCTTGGAACCAAATAAATCTAACCATGAAATAAATATGAAAGAATTTATGGAGATGAATAGCATTTCAGAGATGTGAGAGCCCTCTGGATAAAATTGGATGGTGATAGAAGGGAGTATATGTTTCTCTCAGCTGCACATGGCACTTTCAGTAAAAATTAGCTATGTATCAGGGCATAAAAATTGCATAACCAGATGAAGAAAAGCAGAAGTTTAAAATAAATTATTTTAGATGGTGAAATTAAATGCAATTAAGTACCATTTAAATATAAATTAAAATTGATTGGAAAGTAAACTGTATGATCCTAAAGAATGATTTAATGAACAAATCATAGAAGCAATCAGTAATTTCAATCCATATAATGGAAACAATGAGACAGCATTCCTGAATTTGTGGAATTCAGTCAAAATTGTTATTAGTGGAAAATAAGTATCTCAAAACTCTTTCATCAATAAAAAGAAATAGCAGATCAATTAACTAGGCATGTAACTAAAAAGTATTAGAGGGCGGAGCCAAGTTGGCAGAGTAGAAACAGCGTGTCCAAGCCACTCTGCCCCCAGATTACCTCCAAACTATGCAAAAGGGGACTCTGAACAACTTTTGGAGCCCCAGCACCCACAGAACAACACAGAGAAGCTAACCTCCTGCTGAGGACAGCCCAGTAGCCCTGCAGGAAGGACCAGCACAGCAGTTGGGAGCCGGCAGCACACAGCTCGCAGAGCACAGGGAGCTGAGCAGGGGGCCGCGCACAGCTGAGTGCCTGAGTCACGGTTTTAGCCCCAGGGCAGCAGGGCCAGCAGCCTTCTGGTGGGACCCCAGAACACCAGCAGCTGTGGCAATTCCAGAATTATCAACATAGACATGCCTAGCACAAAGTGAGAGGTTAGTGCCCTATGGACTTTGGGACCAGTATTTGGGGAATGCATTGGCTTCCTCCCCTGGGGGCTAGAAGCCACTGAGGAGACACATCATTTTGTAGTTTTCAGAGGCAGCTCCAGCTCCTGGCCTGTGAACTGTAGGGAGATCCAGCTATAAGTCTTAGGGGGTAATTGCTCTTGCTTTAACCTCCTGGATCTGGATTGTGATCTGGGGTGGAGGTCGTGGGTGGGTTTCCAGCTTGCCAGAAATGGAAGTTGCCCCACACACTTTCAGGACGAAAATTCCTCTATCTGGCCTTAAAACCATAGTGTGGCAACAAGCCCAAAATTCAAGTAATTAAGTGGCAACATGCCAAGACAAAGGAAACAAATTAAACAGAAAAATCCAACCCTAGACTCCTACTCTGGGGGCAAAGAGGACCAAAACATAGGGGAAGAAGAATGTGAGGTCAGAAGTCCTACTCCAAAAGCTCCAGGGGAAAACATGAGCAGGTTACAGGCCATAGAGGACCTTAAGAAGGACTTTAAAAATCAAATAAGAGAAGTGGAGGAAAACTTGGAAAGAGAAATGAAAAGGATGCAGGAAAATATGAAATGAGGGTCAACAGCCTGACTGAGGAAAACAACACCTTAAAAAATAGACTAACTCAAATGGCAAAGGAGGCCAAAAAGGGCAACGAGGAGAAGAATGCCTTAAAAAGTTGAAATTGTGAGATGGAAAAAGAATCTCAAAAGTTCACTGCGGAGATTCATTCATTCAGAGTTAGACTAGAGCAAATTCAAGCTAATGGCTTTATGAGAAATCAAGATGCTGTTAAGCAGATACAAAGAAATGAAAGATTAGAAGGCAATGTGAAATACCTCATGGGAAAAAACCACTGACCTGGAAAATAGATCCAGGAGAGACAATTTAAAAATTAGTGGACTACCTGAAAGCCATGATCAAAGAAAGAACCTAGAAACCACCCTTCAAGATATTCTCAAGAAAAATTGCCCTGATGTTTTAGATCCAGAGGGCAAAATAGAGGTTGAAAGAATCCACCAATCACCTCCTGAAAAAGATCCCAAAAAGAAAACCCCCACGAGTATTATAGCCAGGTTCCAGAATCCCCAGATCAAGGAGAAAATACTACAAGCAGCCAGGAAGAAACAATTTCAATATTGTGGAAACACATTCAGAATAGCCCAGGACCTGGCAGCTTCTATACTGAGGGATCTAAGGGCATAGAATATGATATTCCAGAGGGCAAAAGAGCTGGGAATGAACCCAAGGGTCACCTACCCAGCAAAACTGAGTATGTTGTTTCAAGGGAAAATATGGTCATTCAGTGGAATAGAGGACTGTCAAGCATTCTTGAAGAAAAAACCAGAACTGAATAGAAAATTTGACATCCAGACACAAGAAGCAAGAGATGCCTGAGAAGGTAATCAGGGAAGAGAAATCAAAAGGAACTTATCAAAGTTGAACTATTTACATTCCTATATGGAAAAACAATAACTGTGACTGATGAAATCTTTCTCACTATGAAAATAATGGAAGAAGGGTGTGTGGTCATATGAATAGATATGTGAATATGTGTATATGGTTACAGTTATATATGGATAGAGGGCATAGGTTGAATTTGTTGGGAAGGGAGGATACTCAAGGGCCAAAATTATGAGATGAGAGAGGAAAGTGGCAAGAGGAGATGGGGAGAGACAGGGTAGGGTAAACTATCTCATGTAGAAGAAGCAAGGGGAAGTGGTTGCAAGGGAGGGGAAGAATAGGAAGGCTAAAAAGGCAAAACCACATTCTCATTGAATTTGGTTCAGGGAGAGAATGACATACATACTAAATGGGATATCTCAACCTATAGCAGAATAGGGGGACGGGGGATGAGAGGAGGGAGGATGGATGGGAGGGCACCCTTGGGGGGAGGGGAGGTTGGAAGTACCCACTATGGAAGAGGGACAGGATCAAGTAGGGAATGGGCCAGATGGGGGGTGGGATGAGTGGGAGAGAATTATAAGCAGCTTTGTACAATATATCTACTATGATAATGTTTTGCATAGCTAAACATGTACAACATATACTGAATTACTTATCTCCCCAGAGGGAATAGGTGACAAGGGAGGAAGGAAATGGATCTGAAATTCAAGGTCTTAAGATTAAATATTTCAAATATATACACATACATACTATTATTAATACTCTTTTGCTTGTAATTGAGAGATAAGATGTGCAGGCATTGGGACACAAAGAGTCACCTTCCTCTAATGGAATAGTTGAAGGGGGTATGGGAGATGATATGGGAGAGAGCTGATTGGAGGAAGTGATATCTTGTGGGACTGCTATTCTTGGAGGGTGGGTAGGGGGAAAACAGGGGCGGGGGGGATGATTGTAACTCAAAATCTGGTGGAAATGAATGATGTAAAACAGAAGTTAATAAAAAATAATAGGTTTGGAAAAAAAGTATTAGAGACAGAAAAATTAAAAATCCTCAATTAAACACCAAATTGGAAAACCTAACAATAAAAAGAAAGATTAATAAAAATGGAAGTGAACTATTGAGATAATTAATTAAAATAGTTGAATTTATGAAGAAATTATTAAATTAAATAGATAGAATAAATAGAAATTGAATCACATAGGAAACTGATTTTATGTTTTTAGAATAAATTCAAATTCCCATAATAAAAAGGGAAAGAATTAATTCATTACCAATGAAATTAAAACTAAAGCAATTATAAAAAATTACTTTGCCCGTATATATATATATATATAT
Organism: Gymnobelideus leadbeateri; assembly: GCA_011680675.1. Lineage (NCBI taxonomy): Eukaryota > Metazoa > Chordata > Mammalia > Diprotodontia > Petauridae > Gymnobelideus > Gymnobelideus leadbeateri. Next base: position 37,317 of record WOXC01010579.1, on the reverse strand, counting down.
GACAGCCTAAGTAAAATGGAAGAATATTATCAAAAGTATAAATTACTTGAGGTAACCAAAAAATAAACTTAACAAGCCAATAATGAACTCCCTAAGAAAAAATACCAGACCAGATGGATTCACAAGTGAAGTCTACCAGAAATTTAAAGAACAATTAATTCTGACACAATACAAACTATTTGGAAAAATAGACAAAGGAGTCCTACCAATATAAGGGTAAATGAAGGATGATCATTATGACCATTATTACCTAATATTTTTTCTAGAAATTCATGATATAAGAATAAGACAAGAAAAAGAAATTAAGGAATTAGAATAGTTGATGAGGAAATAAAATAAGCTCTCCTTGCAGACATTATGAATATACATATATAGAATCCTAGATAATCTACTTAAAAACTAGTTGTTATAATTACCAACTTGAGATAAGTTACAAGATATAAAACAAACTCAGTAGAATCATCACTATTATATATATATATATATATATATATATATATATATATATATATATATATAGGTATATATATATATTTCTACAAAACCCAGCAGCAAAATATGGAAAGAGATATTCCATTAAAAATAATTGTGGACTAAATAAAATACTTGGGAGTTTGCCTGCCAAGACAAATCAAGGAACTCTATAAACAAAATTATAAAGCATTTCATACAAATAAAATCAGATCTAAACTACTGGAGAAAAAAATTTCTGATGGGTAGGCCAAGCCAACATAATAGAAATGACAATTCTACCTAAATTAATTTACTGATTCAGTTCCATACCAGTCAAACTGTCAAAATTATTTTCTAGAGTAAGAAAGTGTAATAACAAATTTAATTTGGAAGAACAAAAAGTCAAGGATATCAAATAAGTCAATGAAAATATGTAATGAAAGGTGACTTAGAAATAATAAGAAACTGTATTCTGGAGAGGTAATCATCTAAACTATCTTGTATTGGCTAAGAACAAGAGTGAAGGACCAGGAAAATAGTTACAGAATACACAATAGTAAACAATCATAGCAACCTAGCATTTGATAAATACAAACATCCAAAATTTTGGGACAAGAACTTGGTATGTGACAAAAATTACTAAGTAACCTGGAAAGAATGGGGTGGATACAAGGTATAAGAGACAAGGCAGGGACTTGTTTGAACTTCCACAAATTCTCCTCAAAACAAATTTAAATAGCAGCTCAAAATGAATTCTTGAGTGGCAGAACATACAAAAGGATGGTGTGAAACAATTTTCCAGCTCAAGACTATTTATAAAGTTATCAGGAAAAGTCTGAAGCACCAGAATGAGAGAATAGTAAAGCCCAGCTCAGACTGTGCAAGCACAGACTATGTCCTGTCAAAGATATTAAGTCAATAGGTGTTAAGAATAACTGAATCACTCACTCATAACAAAAGTGACTTCAAAAGCTCTCAGCATACAGATTGTGAATGGGTCAGAGAGCGGGTTGAAAATAGATTAAAGGGGTCCTGTATGGACATTGTCTACACTCTATGGTAATGCACACACATTTTCAGAAGAAAAATTCAGTGCCCATTTGGGTCACAGTCTTTGGTAGCAGTCCCAGGCAGCAGAGAAGCACTAACATAGCAGAGCTTGTAGACACAGAGGAGCAAGGATCCTGGTCAGAGTTCCATGTTGGAAAAGAGTGCTTCCATAACTTACAAAACAGAGCAGAGCTCAGGAGAGTAGTAAACACAACTTTCCTTCAATCATACCATCTTGGAAGAACTGACAACTTATAGATCCCCAAAAGTAGCTCTGATAACAGCTACACACACACACACACACACACACACACACACACACACACACACACACACACACAAATCTGAAAGCTTGGGACAGTGATCCCTCCAGCCATGGAGCAAAACCACACTTTCACATGAAGTTAAAGGTCAAGAACCACCCTGGAGCGGGAGATAGCAAAGAAACAAACAAATAGAACCTGACCACAGAAAGTTATTACAGTAACAGGAAAGAGCAACAATTCCAGAAGGCAACAATGTCAAAACTGCTATGTCCATTCTCAAGATAAATGTTAATCAGTCTCAAGCCCAATAACAATTGTCAGAGCTCAAAAATAATTTTGAAAATAAATAATAGAAGGGGCTCACTTTGAGAAGTGTTGTGTGATTTGACCAGATGAGACTTGGCAGCTGTTGAGAGCCCCCCGGCTTTGAAAACCCAGATGTTGATACTTCCCTTTCTGGTAACTGTGATTTTGCTATTGATAATGGTTGGAGAGTTTGGAAGCCTGTCTGTTTGATCTGTCTGTATACTCTGAAGTTCAGGGTGCTGACCTTTTCCCCCTGAACTAGGTAAATGACATATGTTTGATTGATTAAAGTAATCTCGTTAACCCATTTTGAGTTGCTTTCCTTTAGAAAAGCAGATCTAAGAACCTGTGATGGCAGCTACCCTGGGGATGTTGGGGTGCTTGCTGCTACAAAATGGCGATGAGGATGGGATCTGCTGAGTAAAAGGAAAGTATGGGGGCTGGGATAATTGTTTGTTTCCCAGTTGTGGTAGCTGTGATTCTGTGGAGCCATGGAGAACAGCCTATATGCTGACTTCACTGAGCTGAGAGCAGAAATGGTGAGCTGCTTACATGGAGACCTGTGGAGAAGCCAGGAGCTGCTGCCTTCTGTTGGAGAAGAAGGAACCCAGGAGTTTGGAATTCAGCCACAAGACAAGGACTGTGTGGCAAAGCAGGGGCACTGAATGTGTTTCCTTGCTTCATCCCACAGTTTGGGACCCAGGGGGAGGTTGGATTTGTGACTATTGTGGGTGAGGTGAAGTGCCATGGATCCCCAAGGACCCCACATTGCTTTTATTGCCCAGCCCCCTCTCTGGACTTCAAAGCAGAGGCTGGAGCAGTGTTATGGGAAGGACACCACCCTCCTCCCAAAAGAGCTTTATTTGGCCTCTTGTTTTGGAATAATGTGATAATGCAATGTACTTTGTTTAAGGCCCAGTGGCCACTTTGGTAACTTTAGATGTACCTTGAAAATATGACCTAAGAGATGTTTAGTGCTAATTTAAATGTAAATTGTGTATGCTATGGGCATGAAAGATCTTGGGGCCAAATGTAATGGAAACGCAGATTTAAAGATCTTCCCTGCCCCTAGGCCCTTTGATTGGCTTAAGTGACTGTGAGAACCTTCTTTAATTTGGAAATATACTCTGCTGGGGCGGCTAGGTGGCACAGTGAGTAGAGTGCCTGCCCTGGAGTCATAATGACCTGAGTTTCAGGAATGACCACACCTTGATGTTGTGTATTTGGGCAGTGGGTCAAGAGGGTGGTTACATTCTCTGATCCAGGAGAAGGCTATATAATCTCTGATGTGAGGCTTTGCTTTGCGGCTCACTTTGAGAAGTGTATGATTTGACCAGACGAGACTCTGGGCAGCCATTGAGAGCCCCCTGCCTTTGAAAACCCAGATGCTGATGCTTCGCCTCTCTGGTAACTGTGATTTTGATATTGATAATGGTTGGACAGTTTGGAAGCCTGTCTGTTTGATCTGTCTGTATATTCTGAAGTTCAGGGTGCTGACCTTTCCTCCTTGAACTAGGTAATATATGTTTGTTTGATTAAAGTAAGCTTGTTAACTGACCTCCCCCAAAAAAAATAAATAATAGAGGTAAAAAAAAATTGGGAAAATGATGAAGGAAAATTATGAAAGAAAGTGTCAACAACTTGGTAAAAGAGGCACAAAAATGCTGAAAAAAATAAGACCTTAAAAAATATCTAAATGGAAAAAGAGAGGGAAATTCCACTTAGGGGAAGTACTCCAATGCAGTTAAGATGGTAGAAAAAGGTAGTTGCCAGAGCTCTCCCCAGCTTCCCTCAAGACCAATGCTAAATTAAGCCTCTAAACAGATTCTAGGGTAATAGAACAAAAAAAAAAAATGGAATGAAACAAAAATTAACTAAAAAATCCTTTAAAAGTACAGTTTTTGAAATCAGAAAAAATCCACTGAATAACACCACTCCATTAAAAGTAAAATTGCCCAAACAATAAATGAGGTACAAAAGCAAAAGGAAGAAAATATTTCCTTAAAATTTGGAATTGTTGATTGGAAACTAATAACTCTCTAAGACATGGTGAATCAGTCAAGCAAAATCAAAAGAATACACAAACACATATAAATGTAAGCATATATACACAAATATATGTATATATACACAAAGACATATATGTAATACATATATGCATTTCAGTGGAAAAGCACCTGGCCTGGAATGTATATGGAAGAGAGATAATTTGAGAATTATTGGACTACTTGAAAGTCATGATCAAAAAAAAGAGCATGGTAAACTAAAATAAATAAATAAATTTTAAAAAATTAAGAGAGAAAAAAATAAATAAAAAGCCTGGGCAGCATATTTCAAGAAACTATGAAAGAAAACAGCCCTCATATCCTAGAAACAGATGGCAAAATATAAATGTAAAGAATCCACTGACTACGTTCTGAAAGAGATCTCAAAATGAAAACTCCAAGGAAATTGTAGCCGCATTTAGGAATTATTAGGAGAGAGGGAGAAGAAAATAGTAAAAGCAGCCAGAAAGAAATAATTTAAATATCATGGAGCCATAGTCAAGATTACACAGGACTCTTAGAAACTTCTACAGTAAAGTATCTTACAGTTGGAAAATAATATACAGGAAAGCAAAGGAGCTAGGATTACAATCAAGAATCAACAACTTAGCAAAATAAGCATACTGTTTCAGGGGGGAAAGATTGGCATTCAATGAAATAGGGGACTTTCATCAAACATTCCTCATTAAAAGACGAGAACTGATTTAAAAAATTGAATTTCAGGGCAGCTAGATGGCATAGTGAAGATAATACCAGCCCTGGAGTCAGGAGGACCCGAGTTCAAATCTGACCTCAGACACTTGACTCTTAAATATTTGCGTGACCTTGGGCAAGTCACTTAACCCAATTGACTTGCCTTTCCCCCACCAAAAAAAATGAACTTCAAAAATAAGATTGAAGAGAAGCATAAAAAGATATAAAGAAAATAAAAAATGTTATTCAGTAAGGTCACACTGTTTACATCTCTACACAGGAAGATGAAACATAAAATGCTTGAGAACTGTTTGTGTATTAAGGCACTTAAAAGAATTAAACATAAATAGAGGGTGTGGATTTCAGTTGACTTTGAGGTGATGATATAAAAAAATTAAGGGGTGAGAAAAAAGATTGTACAGGGAGAAAAAATAAAGAAGAAGGAAGAATAGGGTAATGCAAGGAAAGGAGGGGGTGAGCATTATTTGAATCTTATTCTCATTGATTTCTCTCTGATGGAATAACGTACACACTCAGTTAGTTATAGAAATATATCTTGCCTATAGGGAAGTAGGGGAAATTTGAAAGAAAAGGGAAGGGCATACTGATAGAAAGGAGAGCAAAAGTAGAAGAAAGGGAAAAGGGAGGGATGCTGATAGAAAGGAGGGTAAGTTGCAGGAAGTGGTGGTCTGAAGCAAATCACTGTTGAGAATGGACAGGGTGAAAGGAGAGGGAAAAAGTATAAACAAAGGGGAAAATAGGATGGAGGAAAATACACAGCAATTGATCATAACTGTAAATGTGAATAGGATAAACTCTCCCATAAAATGGAAATGGATAGCACAATGGACTAAAAACCATAATACCAAAATATGTTGTTTACAAGAAACATATCTAAAGTGGAGAGATACACAAAGAATAAAGGTAAAATTTTGGAGCAGAATATATTATGCATCAGCAGAGGTATATTAAAAAAAAAAAACAGCAATCAGAGACTCCAAGCTTAATCTCAGACAAAAGAAAAGCAAAAGTAGACGTGGTTAAAAGATGCAGGAAATTAAAAGATGAAGTAATAGCAGTACTAATCATATATACACCAAGTGGTATAGCATCCAAATTCTTAGAGAATTTAAGGGACCTACAAGTAGAAATAGACAGCAAAACTATACTAATGGAAGTATTCTACTTCCTCATCTCAGAATTAAATAAATCTAAATACTAAATGAACAAGAAAGAAGTTAAGGAAGGGAACGGAATATTAGAAAAGCTAGAAATGACAGACTTCTAGAGAAAAGTGAATTGGGATATAAAGGGATATAATGTTTTCTCAGTGGTACGTGGCAACTATGCAAAATGCACCATTTATAAGGACATAAAATTCTCAGAAGCAATTGCAAAACAGCAGAAACATTAAATGCATTCTTTTCAGATCATAATGTAATAAATATTACATATGATGAATTGCCATGGAAAGATAGACTAAAAATGAATTGAAAATTACATAATCTAATCCTAAAGAATGAGTGGATCATATAACACATCAAGGGAGCAATCAATAATTTAATAAAATAGAATGAAAATAATTAGACAGCATAAAAAATTGTGGGATACAGCCAAAACATTACTTAGGGGAAATATTATATCTCTAATTTCTTGCATGAATAAAATAGAGAAGGAAGAGATTAATGAATCAGGCATACACCTAAAAAAGGTAGGAAAAGTACAATTAAATACTAAATAAGAAATTCTGAAAATGAAAGGAGAAATTAATAAAATTGAAAGTAAAAAAAGAATGAATTACTAAATAAATGTGAGTTGTTTATTTTTTAATATATAAATTTCATTTTTTTTCAAATGCTCTATTAACTTCTGGTTTACATCATTCATTTCTGCTAGATTTTGACTTACAATTTTTTCCCATTTTCCTCCTACCCACAAACCCAGAATAGCAGTCCCACAAAACATCTCCTCATCCAATCTGCTCTCTCCCATCTCTTCTCCCATACCCACTTTGACTTTTCCAGTGGGGCATGGTGAATACCCCTGCCCCAATGACTGCACATCTTATCTCCCAATTATATGTAAAATAGTATTAATAATAGTATTTATATAATTTTAAAACATTTGATTTTAAAACTTCAAATTCCAGATTCATTCCCTCCCTCCCTTGTCACCCATTCTTACTAGGAAGATAAGCAATTCAATATATGTTGTACATGTGTAGCTATCCAAAACATTACCATAGTAGAAATATTGTAAAAGACTAACTATAATTCCCTCCCTCCTATCCCTCCTCCCACCTGGTCCACTCCCCACTTTGATCCTATCCCTTTTCAAAAGTGTGGTTTCCAAATCCCCCCCCCCAGTCTGCCCTCCCTTCCATCACCCCCCCCCACACACACACACACACTCTCCTGTAGGGTGAGCTATCCCATTTAGTATGTATGTCATTCTCTCCCTGAGACAAATTCAATGAGAATAAGGTTTTGCCTTTTTGCATTCCTGTTCTTCCTCTCCCCTGCAACCACTTTCCATTGCCTCTTCTACATGAGATACCCCATTCTGTCTCTCCCCATCTCCTCTTGTTCCTTTATCACCTCTCAATTTCACCACTTAAGTATATCCCTTCCCATTAAATTCAACCTGTGCCCTCTATGTATACCTCTAAACATATATACTCACATTCACATAAGTATTAATAGGCCCATATACCCTTCTTCAGCTATTTTCATACTTAGAAAGGTTTTATCAGTTAGTTATCATTTTTCCATGTAGGAATGTGGTGCAAGCTGTGCCAGCTCCTCAGCTCCTCAGCGGCTTCTCACCCCCAGGTAAAGAAGCTGATGCACTCTCCCAACCAGTCCCAAAGTCTATAGGGCACTGACCTCTCATTTTGTCCTAGGCATATATGTGTTGATAAATCTGGAAACACTATGGCTGCTGGTGTTCTGGGGTCCCTCCAGATGCCTGCTGGTCTGGCTGCCCTGGGGCTAAAACCTCAGACTCAGGCAGGCCTGGGTTTGGCTCCCAGAGCTCTGCACTGGCTGCTCCCTGCTGGGCTGCCAGGCTGTCCGCAGAGGGAGGTTACCTTCTCTGTTTCATTTTGTGGGTTCTGGAGCTCCCGAGGTCATTCAGAGGCCCCCTTTTACATAATTTTGAAGTGGTGTGGGCCAGAGCACCCTGTAAGTGCTGTTTCTACTCCACCATCTTGACTCCACCCCCATAAATTTCATTTTTCAAAAAAGAAAAAAATCAAATTACCAGTATAAAAAATGCAAAGGATGAATTCAACACCAAGGAAAAGGAAATTAAAACAATAATTAGGAACCATTTTCCAACACTATATGGCAATAAACCTGATATTATAGGTGAAATGGATGAATATTTACAAAAACATAGATATGAATTGCCCAGATGAACAGAAGATGAAATAAAATTTCTAGGGCCAGCTGGATTTAAAAGTGAATTGTGGGGGGAGGTGGAGCCAAGATGGCAGCATAGAAGGAGGAAAACTCCCTTTGCTCCCCCAATAACCAACTTAAATACCTATAAAAATGACTCTAAACAAACTTTAGGCCTACAGAACCCACTAAATGACAGAAAGAAACAAATCTCCCACTGAAGATGGCCAGGCAGGCAAATGGTAAGGGTTGATTCCGCTGTGCTGGTTGTTATTCCCAGCCCTGAATGAGCCCACGGATTTAGCCTCAGGTTGGTCTGAACAGCCCTGGCAAGCAGAATATCAAGAGAGTAGATCACCAGCAGCTGAAGTGGTTTCCAGAATTATCAATCCATAAATGCCAAAGACAAAGTGAGAGGTCAATGTGGACATTGGGAACAGGGTGTCCAGTAGTACACTCCAGCCTTTGACCTCAGAAAAAAAGAGCGCTTGAGGCATGGTGGCCTGAGAGGCATGACTGCTTCAGATCTCCTGGCCTGCAGACTGTAGGGGGACTAAGCAAGCTTTCTGAGGGGTACCTGCTGTTGCTTTAAACTGCTTGGATCTTGATTGCTGTCTAGGATGTAGGTCCTGGGGTTTGTTACCAGTGAGCCAGAGCAAGTGGTGGTTTCAAGGAGGACAGCCCACTAATAGCTCCAGCAGCTGTGAAAATGCCAGCAATTCGGGACAAAGCTCTCCTCTCTGGAAGCAGAGTTCTACTGTGGCAAAAATTGAATGGGAACATGAGCAAGTAATTTAAGCAAAGCAAGCACAGCAATACAACTTTGGATTCCTTTTTTGGGGACACAATGTATAAGAGCATTGAATGGCAGGAAGACAATAATGTCAGAACTCCTGCACCAAAAGCTTCCAAGAAAAATGTGAACTTGTTACAGGCCATAGAGTAGCTTAAGAAGGATTATGAAAACCAAATAAGAGAATTAGAGGAAAAATAGAGAAGAGAAATGAGAATGATACAAGAAAATCATGAAAAGAGAGTCAACAACCTGCCTGATGAAAATAACACTTTAAAAAAATAGACTAACTCAAATGGCAAAAGAGGCTCAAAAAGCTGATGAGGAGAAGAATGTCTTCAAAAGCCAAATCTTCCTGATGGTAAAAGAATCTCAAAAGTCCACTGAAGAGAATAATTCCTTCAGAATTAGATTGGAGGAAATGGAAGCTAATAACTTTATGAAAAATCAAGATACTCAGGGCAGCTAGGTGGCGCAGTGAGTAAGAGCTCTGACCTCGCATTTGGGATGACCCGAGATCGAATCCGGCCTCAGAAAATGAGCACCCACACATAAATAATGACTATCCGTGTAACCTTGAGCAAGTTACTTAACCCCAATTGCTTTAAAAAAAATCAAGATACTATTAAACAGATCCAAACAAATGAAAAAATAAAAGGCAATGTGGAATATCTCATTGGAAAAACCACTGGACTTCCACAGTGCTCTAGCCCACACCACTTTAAAATTATGCAAAAGGAGGACTCTGAACAACCTCTGGAGCTCCAGAAACCACAGAACAACACAGAGAAGCTAACCTCCCACTGAGGACAGCCAGGCAGCCTGGCAGGGAGTGGCCAGCATAGCACTCTGGGAGCCTATCCCAGGACCATGTCAATTGGAGGTTTTAGCCCCAGGTTGGCTGAACCAGCAGTCGGCTGGAGGGACCCCAGAATACCAGCAGCTGTGGCTCCAGAATAACCAACACATAGATGCCTAGGGCAAAGAGAGAGATTGGTGCCCTATGGACTTTGGGACCAGTATTTGGGAACACGTAAGCTTCTTCATTTCTGCCATTTTGCAGCTTCAGTTGCAGCTTCAGCTCCTGGCCTGCAAACTGTAAGGGGATCCAGCGATCAGTATGGGGGCTAATCCCTCTTGCTTTAACCTTCTTGGATCTGGATTTTGGTCTGGGGTAGAGGTCTTGGGGTGTGTGTCCAGCTTGCCAGAGAGTGTGGGGGCTTCAGAGAGGGCACCCAACTAATACCTCCAACAGTTGAGAAGACCCCAATATTTGGGACAGAAGCTCCCCTGTATGGTGGCAGAGTCCTACTGTGGCAACAAGCCCAAAAGTCAATTAATTAAGTGGCAACATGCCTAGGCAAAGGAAACAAAATAAACAGAAAAATTCAACATTAGACTCCTATATTGAGGGCAAAGAGGATCAAAGCATGGAAGAGGAGGAGGACTGTGAGGTCAGATATCCTGCACCAAAAGCCCCAAATAAAAATACTAGCAGGTTACAGGCCACATAGGACCTTAAGAAGGATTTTGAAAACCAAATAAGAGAAGTGGAGGAAAAATTGTGAAGATAAATGAGAAAGATGCAAGAAAAGTATGAAATGAGAGTCAACAGCCTGAGTGAGGTAAATAACACTTTAAAAAATAGGCTAACTCAAATGGGAAAAGAGGCTCAAAAAGGCAATAAGGAGAAGAATGCCTTAAAAATCCGAATTTGCCAGATGGAAAAATAATCTCAAAAGCTCACTGAGGAGATTCATTCCTTCAGAATTAGACTGGAGCAAATGAAACCTAGTGACTTTATGAGAAATCAAGATGCTGTTAAAAAGATGCAAGCAATTGAAAGAATAGAAAGCAATGTGAAATATCTCATGGGAAAAACCACTGATCTGGAAAACAGGCCCAGGAGAGATAATTTAAAAATTATTAGAGTACCTGAAATCCATGATCAAAGAAAGAACCTAGACATCATCCTTCAAGAAATTCTCAAGGAAAATTGCCCTGATGTTTTAGACCCAGAGGGCAAAATAGAGTTTGAAAGAACCAGATATCACCTCCTGAAAAAGATGCCAAAAAGAAAATTCCTACGAATATTATAGCCAGGTTCCAGAATTCCCAGATCAAGGAGAAAATACTATATATTTACTATCTATGTATATACACATATACATGTGTGCATATGTGTGTGTGTGTGTGTGTATAAACAGATATGTATATATAGGAGGGTATATGGGCACACGAATACATATATGAGAGTATGTATATATGTGTACAGGTATACATTTCCAGAGGGCACAGGACCAATTGAATAGTAAGAGGTGATACTTAAAAGGTGAAATTTAGAGGTAAGAAAAGAATATAATCAGAGGATATGGGTTAAATTATCTCATATAGAAGAGGTAAGAGAAAACTATTACAATGGAGGAGGAGAGCAGGAAGGCAAAAGTGAGTGAGTCAACCTTACTCTCATTGAATTTGCCTTAGGGAGGGAATGACATATATAATATATAATGTATCTCACTCTACAGGAGAGTAAGTGGGAAGGGAATGAGATGGGGCATGATGGAGAGAAGGGCAGGTTGGGAGGGAGGGAATTTCGAAGCACACACTTTTGAAAAGGCATAGGGTCAAGGAGAGAATGGAACAAGTCACAGGTGGGATAGGATAGAGGGAAAAATAATCAGTCTTTCACAATATATCCACTATGCAAATTTTTTTAGTAGCTGCACGTGTACAACCTACAATGAATTGCCTATCTTCCCAGTAACGGTAGGTGATGAGGGAGGAAGGGAAAGAATCTGCAATTCAAAGTTTATATATATATGAGTGTCTGTGTATGTATGTGTGTGTGTGTGTATATATATATATATACACACACATATATGTGTATATACATATATAAATATCCATATTATAATTTTTGTTGGCATGCAACTGGGAAATAAGATATACAAGCACTAGGGTATAGAGATCCATCTTGTACTACTAGAAAGTCATAGGGGTGATAAGAAAGGATATAGGAAACAGAAGATTGGGGGAGGGGTATACAGTGGGATCGCTGGTTTGAAGTGGTATGGGAAAGATGGGAAAAAAATTTTCAACTCAAAATCTTGTGGAAATGTGTGATGTAAACTAAAAATAAACATAAAATTTAATTTAAAAAGAAAAAAATGAATTATCTTAAATAGTTAAAGAACAACTAATTCCAATTTTTGTTTGTATATGCACACACATGTATATATGTTTATACAAATGTATGTATATATAGAAATATAACTGTATATATATGAATTCATGTATGTACAAATACACACATATACATGCATATATATACATACATACATATATGTGTGTATACATATATATCTATAATTTGGATAAATAGGCCAAGAGTCCAACCAATTTCTTTTTATGCCAAAAATATAGTTGTGATACCTAAACCCGGATGACCTAAAACAGAGAAAATTAGAAACTAATGTCCCTAATGACTACTGATTCAAAAAATTTAAATAAAATAGTAGCAGAGAGATTACAGCAATTTATCACAGGGATCATACACTATGACTAAGTGTGATTATTATCAGCAATGCAAGACTGGTTTTATCCAAGGAAAACTATCAGCATAATTGACTATATCAATAACAAATCTTGTAGAAATCATATGATTATCTTAATAGATGCAGGAAAAGCTTTTGACAAAATGAAGCTCTAATTCCTTTTAAAATCACTATTGAGCAAAGGAATAAATGGAGTTTTCCTTAAAATGATAAACATTATCTATCTTAAACTATCAGCAAGCATTATATTTAATGATGATAAGTTAGAAACTTTCATAGTAAGAGCAGGGGTGAAACAAGGATGTCCATTTTTACCGCCAATAATCAGTATTATATTAGAAATGTTAACTTTAACAATAAAAAAAGAAAAAAATGAAGGAATTGGAATAGGCATTGAGGAAAATATATTATTCCTCTTTGCAAATACTATGATAGTATACTTAGTGAATCTGAGAGAATCAGCCAAAAAATGCTTGAAATAAATAACACTTTTAGGAAAGTTGCAAGATAAAATATAAAACCACATAAATCAGCAGCATTCCTATATATGACTAACATAGCCCAACTGCAATAGATCAAAAGAGAAATTCCATTTAAAATAACTGTAGAGAATATTGGGGGTCTACATGCCAAGACAAACCCAGGAACTATATGAAAAAATTACAAAACACTTTTCACACAAATAAAGCCAGATCTAAACAATTGGAAAATATATCAGTGGCTTATGGGAAGGTAAAGCTAATGTAATGAAAATGAAATTCTACCTTAATATATTTACTTGAATATTCAGTGGCATACGAATCAAACTATCAAAAATTATTTTATATAACTATAAAAAATAATAAGAAAATTCAACTGGAAAAAGAAAAGTTCCAGAATATCAAAGGAAGTTTTTTTTTTTTTTAATTAAAGGAAGGGGTTTAATTGTGTGAGATTTAAAAGTATTATAAAATGTCAATCATAAAAGCTATTTGCCACTTACCAGGAAATAGAGTGGTGGATAAGTGGGAAAGGTGAGTACATAAAACACAGTAAGAAATTATTATGCAACCTACTCCTTGATAAACACAATGACTCCAGTATCTGGGATATTTTACAAAAGCTGCTGGAAAAACTGTTCAGTAATATGGTAGGAACTAGGCACAGATGAACATTTCACCCTCCACACCAAGACAAATTCAAAAGGGTACACGGTTTAGACATAGAGTGTGCTACCATAAGCAAACCAGGGGAGCAAGGAATGGTTTACTTGTAAAATATATGGAGAAGAAAAGAATTTATGACTGAAAAAGAGATAGAGAATATTATGAGATATAAAATGGATAATTTTGTTTATATTAAATTTTAAAAGTTTTGCACAAACAAAGCTAATGCAACCAAGATTACAAAGGAAACAGAAAGCTTGGAAAATATTTTTACTACCATTGTTGCTGATAAAGGCTTTATTTCTCAAATGTATAGAGAATTGAGTCAAATTTATTACAATATAAGTCATGTCCTCAGTTGATAAATTGCCAAAGGATGTAAACAGGGAATTTTAAGATGAAGAAATTAAAGCTATCTATAATCATAAGAAAAATGCTCTAAATCCTTACTGATTAGAAAAATACACACTAAAACAAATCTGAAGTACCACTGCACACCTATCAGACTGGATAATATGACAGAAAAGGAAAATGATAAATATTGGAGTAGATGTGGTAAAATTACAGCATTGTTGGTGGAGTTGTGATCTCATACAACAATTTTGAAGAACAATATGGAACTATATCCACAGGACTATAAAACTGTCCATATTCTTTGGTCCAAATATCTGTATCTATATTTAGGTGTATATCACAATGAAATCATAAAAAAGGGAAAAGGACCTACATGTACAAAACTATTTCTAGCAGCATTTTTTGTGGTGACAAAGAACTGGAAATTTAGGAAATGCCCATCTACTGGGGAATGACTGAACAAGCTGTGGAATATGAATGTAATGGAATGCTATTGTGCTATAAGGAATGACAAACAGGAGAATTTTTAAAAAACTTGGAAAGACGTATATGAACTAATGTGAGTGAATTGAGCAGAACCAGGAGGACTTTCTACAGAATAACAGCAATATCATGTGATGATTAACTTTGACATATTTAGTTCATCTCAAAAATACAGTGATCTAAGACAATTCCAAAAAAAATCCATGATGGGAAACCCTTTCTACATCCAGAGAAAGAACTATGGAATTTGAGTTCAGATCAAAGCATGTTGTTTTCATTTTTTTGCTTGTGTTTGCTTTGTTTTGTTTTCTTTATATTCTGTTTCTTTTTACAAAACATGACTAATGTAGAAATATATTTAATATGATTGTACGTGTAGAACATATACCACTGTTCTTTGGTAGTTAGGGAGGGAAGGAGAAAAATTGCAACAAAAAATCTTTGAAAATCAGTTTTGAAAACTACCTTTATATATAATTTCCCCTCATTAAGTGAGGGGAAAAAAAGAGAAAATGTCTTTAATAAGTAAAATTGGCTAAAAAAAGAACATACAAAAACTCACTGAAGAAAATAATTCATTAATATTACAGTTGGACAAGTAGAAGCTAATGAATCTATGAGACACCAAGAGACAATAAAACAAAATCAAAATAATGGAAAAAGAAGAAAATGTGAATTATCTCATTGGAAAACAAAACAACTTACTTGGAAATTTGATCAAGTAGAAAAATTTTAAGAATTATAGAACTACCTTAAAGACATGAAAAAAAAAAGACATCGTTTTTCAAGAAATTAACAAGGTAATTTACACTGATATTCTAGAACCAGAAGGTAAAATAGAAATTGAAAAAATCCTTTGATCACATCCTGAAAGAGATCAAAGAATAAAAGTGCTGAGGAATATTATAGCTAAATTCTAGAGATCATAGGACTAGAAGAAATTCCTGCAATCAGCTAGAAAGAAAAAAAAAACATATATTGTGAAGCCATATTCAGGATAACACAAGATTTTTCAACTTCTACATGAAAGATTTGGGAAATTGGAGTATGGTTTTCAATGAAATTGCCTGAGCTTTCCCTAGTTTCCCTCGGAAACAATATTAAATCAAACCTCTAAGCAGATTCTGGTGTGACAGAACCTGCAAAAAGATGGAATGAAATTGTTTTCCAACTTAAGATAACTTAAAGAGACTTCAGGAAAAGTCTGTCTCAATTGGGTAAAAGGGGAGCATAGATTGTGTCTGGGTAAGCCACTGGAAGGCTGTTAGCCACAGAACAGATCAGCAGCTAAGGCCACTCAGTCCTGGCTTAGACAGAAGACAATTCCAGGAAAATGCTATCAATATCTAGAGATAGAATTATGAAGTCCAAGTGCAGATTGAAGCACACTATTTTCTCTTATTTTCTTTATCATGTTTTTTTTTCTTTTGTTCTGATTCTTCTTTCACAGCAATGCAAAAATAAATTTAATATGAATGTACATGTATAACCTATATAAGATTGCTCAGTGTCTTGGTGTGGAGAAAGAGGGAAAAAATTTGGAACTCAAAATCTTATGACAATGAAAGTTTAAAATGATCTTTACATGTAATTGGAAAAATATTATTAAGTCGGGGGGAGAAGAAATACATAATGTGAAATTCAAATGCAGTAGTTCCTCATTATTTGTGAATTTCATATTTTAAAATTTACTCATTAAAATGTATTTGTAACCCTACAATCATTACTTACTAACACTTTTATTTTCATTCATGGGTATTTTTAAAGTTGTAATGGCAAGCAAAATTGTATTTAGCTCCTTGTTTAAGTACTTGTTTGTTTCAGCTCTTCAAGTGCTTTTGAGCCTCACCTGTGGTTATATCAAGACTTTGTTAGAAACAGAATCTGTGAAGCCCACAGTGAGAGGATCTTGCCAAAGACTGGAACAGAAAGGACATAAGAGGAGGACAGAACTGGAAGGAGTTGATGATGTAAAAGCTCAAGCACAGCTGGGATTGAGCAGAACTAGGAGGAAAGATGGCTGTAGTACTTACTAGCACTCGGTCTGTTCTGTCTGTTCTGTCTGTGTTAATGTTACTTTTTCAGACCTCTCTGCTGACAGAGGACTTTGCTGTTACAGAAGGCCTGGGACCTTGCTGCTGGTTCAGAATCCCTAAAAGAGGACTTTCCTGCTGTCTGTTTCCCAAAGTAGGATTTTACTGATGTCTTCAGAGTTTCTGGGACATTACTGATGATTTGTGTTAATTTCTCAGACAGAGGCCCTGTCTGTTGGTCTGGGTTGATTTCCTAGGCAGAAAGTGAATTGATGATAGTGACAGAAATGTGTGCTTTAATGAGATTTAAATGAGATTTAATATAGCATCTTTTTTTCCTTATGTCTTTTACAGTTAAATTGTGTATTTATAATATATTTATAATAGTCAAAATAACTTATTGAAAGTGTTTCTTAAAGCAATATTGCTATTACTGTATATGATGTTCTCTTGGTTCTGCTCATTTTACTCTTCGTTGTTTCATGCAAATGATTTCATGGTTTTTTTCTAAATCATTGAACTCATCATTTCTTATAGCATGGTAATCTTCCATTATAATCATATACCACAACTTGGCCAACCATTTGGAATCCCTGTAACTTCCAGTTCTTTACCACCACAAAGTGCTTCTATAAACAATTTAGAACATATAGGTTCTTTTACTTTTTTTTCCCTAATCATCCTCAGAAACAGACAGAGTAGTGATATTGCTAATTCAAAGGGTATAAGTAGTATAATAATTCTTTTCAAATTATTTTTTTTCTTTCATCTGAAACAAGTTTAGAGGTTATAACTGAGCAGTGCTAATGCTAAATGATATCTGATTTCATAATTTCATCATCACTTCCTTTAGTAATATGTGGTACACATTTTAAGGGTCATTGGGGATGTTGTTGTAAATCTAGATGAACACAGACACAGGAGAACACATACACATACACACCTCAATGAAAAAAAGGTAGATTCCCCTACCCTCCCACCAACACAAATGTGCCTCCCAGTCTCTAACAACCTCTCCCTAAGCAGTACTTCTTTCATTACCACATACTCTATTATTCATCAGTGGTATCCCCACTAGTCTCATCTCTTCATCCACCTGACCACTAGGACAGCAGAAGTGTTTCTTTTTCCTAGGAGACTTAAATGACTTCATAGAAATGGAGGTGTATTGATCATTGTAATTTACAGATGCTTTAATTAAGTGAATTTTCCCTCCTCACTGTGAGTAACAATATGTAAACACCCATATATGACAGCCTTGCACTTATCTCCTGAAAGAAGGTACCCTAACAGCCTCATCTTCTATAGCGGAAGGAGGTTCAATTAAAAAAGAAATCATTGACAAGGAAAAAGCTACAATTCTAGGGAAAGTATTTTGTACAACTAAGTGGCTATATTCAGTGGTTTGCTGGAATCAGCTCTAGTTGGCTTATGAGAGCTCATTTTTAAATTTTCCTTGTAAGCATTTACCCCTCAGAAATAAAATCTAAAACTAAAGGCTTGATTTATTGACTGTCTGGATGAGAAAATCTTAATACTAAAAATTAAGCGTGAAAATATATGTTCATATTTTTATTTTTTAAGAGTCTGACTCAAATATTTACCAACACATTTTTATCACTCTATAGGCATTACCTGAGATCAGAAAGGGTAGAATAGAGCATTCAGGGCATGAAGTCATCACCAGACAAGAGGCCTGAGGACTATATGGTAACAATTACAAAAACAACTGAAATTCATATAGCATTTTCAGTTTTACAGTGTATTTTATATTCCTTATTTCATTGAGTCTCTCAGCATCTCTGACTATGCTCAGGATAGAGAATCGTAAAATATTAGTATAGAATTGGTCCTTGGAGATAATAAAACTTCAAGACTTAGGAAGCTTATACAATATTTTGTCAAAATATTTCATTTTACAGTTAAAATAGCTGAATCCTTGAGATGGGAAATGAATTCCCAAGGTCTTCAACTAGTTAAAAACACATTGAAAATTAAAACTGGGTCCCCTGAATCCCAACCATTTAATTTTTCACTATATCACTAGCATTCTTTACACCATAAAGGTAAGTGGATTATCCAAGTCAAACCAATTAGTTTATGGTAAATATTGGCCTATCTCCAAGACCAACCCTCCACACAGTGCCAAAGGGTAGTACTTTACAAAAGTGTCACACTGCTACCTATTTGAATAAAGTTAAAACACATTGCAAGGGGAATATAACTAAAGATATCCTGAATCAGGTTCTCAGCCTTCATTCTCTAATTTTCCAGTATTGATATTCACAATGGACAAAGTGCAAATACTTATGAAGTTTTCAAGTAAAACCAAATTGCTTATAAGAAAATCAGAGATATAGAATTCATATAGTATCCAGGCCTACCAATGAGATAAGGCATTTCCCCTCCTTAAAACCTAGAATATCTGAGTTATAAGAAATTTTGGAGCCAATCTAGTCCAAACAAATTCTTAAAAGAGAAGAATCTCTATTATATGCTGAACAAGTCAGTCAAACAAAAAGCATTTATGAAGCATCTACTACATCCTGGCACCGTGCTAAGCAGTTGGGATACAAAGAAACACAAAGAAACAGTGTCTATGCTCAAGGAGCTCACAGTCTAATGGGGTAGACAATATGCAAACAACTATGGTCAGCAAGATGTATAAAGGATAAATTTTTAGTAGTGACAAATGGAGAAGTGATTATTTTTTCTATTCTATTAATAACCACATTAGTATTAGCTTTTTTATTACACTCTCCTCATTCAAGGACCAGACCCTATGGGCCAGTCAGTCAGTCTCTGAAGGACATTGCTGACACATGAGATTACCAAAATCCTCTGGGAATATGCTCTTAGATCTGAGGCAGGAATAACTGAATTAGAAGACATTGCTTTTGTTTAGAGTGTAAATAGAATCAAATCTCTGTGTATTCTAACCCCCAAAAAGTAAGCCCATGTTCTTGTACCCATCCACTGAAATTTATGGTGACCCAAAATTTGAAAGGAAAAATCAGCCAGAGTGTTCTGGGTAGAGATGGATTCCTTTGTCCAGATTACTGGAAGCAGCTAAGTCTCATGTGAAAAAAAACATGTTCTCAGGAGGAGGAGCTTAAGGCTTTCAGCTCTTTGAAAATTCACTTCCTCATTAACTGTTCACCAATCACAGATGATTTCCACTTGTCAGTGGCACCTATTTTTCCAAAAATTAAGCATTCAGTGATATTTAGAGTTTTGCTTTTGATTACTGAGAGAAATCACTAGCAACCCATTTATTGATTATAAGCCAGACAAGTTAATAAATTGATAATTAATTACCCAGAAACTGTCTCCCAGACTTTTCTTTCATCTCATTTCAGGAAGAATGAATTAAGATTAAGCAGTAATTGACTCTTTCCATGAAGACACTCATTTAAGGGGAACACACTATATCTAGATGCTGGCCATATGACTTTGTGTAGTTAATTTTTGAAGTCTTCCCTGTATCAATTTTTCTACTTTGCATGTTATATTACCTGTTAATAATGATGTTCTCTAGAGAGAAGCAGAATGAGTTTATTTTTCCCTTTCAAGGCACATGATTGCCCTTCAAATAATGGAAGGTAACTATCATCAGCAAATACTGAGTATTTTTGTGCACGGCATTGTCCTCTGCAATGGGTATACAAAGAAAATTTGTAAAAAGAGAATTAGTTCATGAAAGGAAATGTGTATATATACATATATATATGTATATATATATATATGTGTGTGTGTGTGTGTGTGTGTATGTGTATGTGTGTATGTGTATATTTACAAGATATGCACAGTATAAAGGGAAGGTAATCTCAGAAAAGGCACTACTACTGGGGATGGGAAATAAGGTTAGGTAAAGAGGCCTTGAAATGTTTCCAACAGAACGTGGCTTATAATCTGAATCTTGAAGAAATCAATCCAAGATGCAAAGAATGTGGTAAGAGAATATTTGAGATATGGGCAACAACTATTGAGGCAGAGCAGAAGAAAAAGATAAAGACCTGGAGTCAGGAAGACCTGAGTTAAAATCTGGACTCAGATCCTTCCTGGCTGTATGACACCACATATGTCACTTAACACTGTTTGCCTCAGTTTCCTCATCTGTAAAATGATGTGGAATGTGGAAAAATTGTGAAATGGCAAACCACTCAAGTATCTACCTAGAAAATCCAAAATGGGGTCATGAAAAGTCAGATACAACAGAAATGAGCAAACATAAAAAGGAATAGTATCAGTAGATGGAGTACAGAAGGTCAGTTTCTCTGGATATTAGTTTATACAGAATAGTTTAATGTTAAAGATGACTGAATTGGTAGGATAGGGCTTTTAAAGGCTTTAGAATCCAAATAGAAGACTTTTTTTATGTGATGCTGGAAGTGATCGGGAGAACTGTAAATTTATTGTGTGTTTAAATAATCAGACCTATGCTTCATTTTTAAAAAATCATTTTTTTGCAGCTAAGGAAAAGATGCATTGGAATGTGCAGGCCTGAGGACAGGGACACACAAAAAGAGTTTGTAATGACCTCGGTTTGAGTTAATGAGGATGTCTACTACTTTGTGCCTGTGTGGATCAAGACATAGGAACATCTATGAGAGAAATTGTATAAGTATTAATGGGAAGACTTATCAACAGATTGGATATGGAGGGATGAGGATGAGGATGAGGATTTTATATACATGACACCTAGGGTGAGAAGTTTGGTAGTAGGGAGAATGGTAATACCCTCAAGAGTAAATAGAGAAACTCATGAGAGGTGAAGATTTGAGGAATAAAATAAGAGTGGGGATGAAGGGCACATGATGAGAGATTTGGGAGATATTGAATTTGACATGTGTAAGGGACACTCAGTTCATGATGTCCAACAAGGAGTCGGTGATATGAGACTGGAGAATGGTAAAGATGTTAGGACTAGTAAACCAATTTATTAATCATCTTCACAGAGATACTTGAACCTGTGGATATTGATGAAATCAATCAGCAAGATGGTATGGATAGAGTAAAGAAGAGTGATCGCGTTGGGAGCATCCAAGTATAGTGTGTATTTCCTAGTTAAAAAACAGTCAATGAGAGTGAGAAAGAATTTTGCTAAAGCTAGGAAAAGCAGCAGGAATGAGTAATGCCAGGCAAATCTTTAGAAGACAGGGTATCTAGGAAAAGAGTGATCAGTCCCAAAGGATACAGACAAGTCAAGAAAGAATAGAAGTGATAGAAGACCATTTAATTTGGAAATTAATAGATCATTGATAACTTTGGAGAAAGCATATTCAGTTGGATCATGAAGAAAGAAGACAGATATTAGAGAATTTAGAATAGCATGAGAGGAGATATGGAGGCACAGATTATATATATATATATATATATATATATATATATATATATATATATATATAGTTAGCTACTTAAGTGAAAGTGAGTTTTAAAATGTGCATATGCTTTGACCCAGCAATATCATTTCTAAGGCTGTATCCCAAAGAGATTACAAAACTGGGGAAAAGAACCACAGTAATAGTAATGTAATTTGATCTCTTTGTATTGTCAAAGCTAACAGTTACTTAGCACTTGGGAATTAATTGAGCTTCTGATAAATAAACAGAAGGTATGAATGCCTGTTGCTGATATAACAGGAAGGGGTTGAAACAGGAAATGGCTGAAACAGGAAGGAGCTAATGCCATGTGTGTATATAAGGAGAAGACCCTGTTGGATCAGAAAGATCTTCTTGGAGGCAGGTTTTTGAGGCTGAGGAAGAGAGACCCAGGCTGAAGAGAATTATTTTCATTTTGAGAGCCTGGATGAAGTAATTTTGATTTTGGGAACAAGCTGAAACTTCTACTGAGTCTGAGGGCCAGACAGTGCTGCTGAGAAAGTGCTGAGGAGTTGCTGAGTCCTAGGGCCAGTCAATCTGCTGAGGATTTCCTAGGACAAGTCAAAGCTGTGGAAGACTGAGGAAGCATGACTGTGGTGTAGGTATTTTGTCTGTTTTTGGCTTTGTTAAGCCTTGACTTCCCAAGGATACAGAATGTGAAGTATTTAAGGTGGAGTGGACACTGTGAGCTTCAGTGTGGGACAAGAACTGCATGGAGAGCTAGACAAGGAACTGGTAGCTGTCTACCTTTGAACCCAGGTGGCAGTTTGGTGAATCCAGGTAGGAGTTGGGACCATGAAAGGGAATCCAGGGAATCTGAGAGCCTACCTCAGGTCAGGGTGAACAGACCTTTCTGTGAATACTGAGTAGTGACTGACCCTAATGTGAGGTTTTGTTTTGGGACTCACTTTGGGAAGAGTTGTATGATTTGACCAGATGATACTCTGGGCAACTGTTGAGCCTCCCCCCCCCAAGCTTTGCAAACCCATATGTTGGTGCTTTCCTCTATGGCAATTAAGTAGGTATGGATATAATGGTTAGACAGCTGGAAGCTCTGTCTGCTGACTTGTGTAATGTATTGGTGATTCTACTTTGTGATTGAATTAAGGACTCTGACTAAATAAATGCATATCCCAGAGGTGGAGTACTTTGGCTTTCATATTTTTTGTCTGTTAAGGAGGCCTCCTTAAGGATGATTGAAAAACTGAGTTGATTGAAAGACTGAGTTACTAAGTAATTGATTGACTAAATGTTTGTACTTTGTTCAAAACCATGTAACCACTGTGCTGAAAACTATGTGGCAATTTTGTTATAAGTTCTTGTGAATGCTGTATTTTGATTTGCTGTGAAAGTTTTGCTGTGATTTGTTATAGGGTAGAGTGTTCACTATACTATGTAATCAAAACCTTGAAAGCTGTTCAAAGTAGCATTCTTTTAGAAAGCTGCTCGTGCTTGGCTTTACACCCACGTGTATAAAATATTTATAGCAACTTTTTTGTGGTGGCCAAGAACTGGAAATCAAGAGACTGTCCATCAATTGGGGAATAGTTAAACAAGTTGTGGTATATGAATTTAATGGAATACTATTGTGCTATAATAAATGCAGGAGGACTTTGGGAAAACCTGGAAATACTTATATGAAGCAATGGTGAGGGAAGTGAGCAGAACCAGGAGAACATTGTACATAATAGCAGCCACAATGTGGCAAGCACCTAAAAATTTTCCAAAAGACTCAGTATGGAAAATGCCATTCATGTCCAGAGAAAAAGTTGTGGAGTTGAAATGCAGAGTCTTGTTTTGTTTTCTTTCTCATAGTTTCTCTCATTCATTATAATTTTTTCTATGCAACATTATTAGTATGAAAATGAGTTTAATAAGAATTTATCTGTAGAGTCTATATAGGATTACATGCTATCTTGGGGAGAAAGGGGGGAAGGAAATTAAAAGCTTATGAAAGTGAATGTCAAAAACTGAAAATAAATTAATTTTTAAAAGAAATAGTAAAAAGTAAAATAGAATAAAGATGAAGTAAGGTGGGGTTTTTGTTTATTTTTAAATATACAGGTTTAAGCAGGCATACTTTTATACAATAGGGATGCAGTCATTATATAGGAAGAAATTGAGGCTTGATTAAAGGGTGAGTATGATAGATCAATCAACTGGTGGAGATGGATGAACTGGTATTAATGATGTGTGTAGGGGCATTAGCCTTGTCAAGAAGAACAAATACTTTTTCATATTAGATTGTTGTGAAGATAATTGAGGATGACCCCTGAGTGATATGATAGGGTAAGGAAGGGAGAAGGGAGAACTCTCATTGGCCTCAATTTTCAGTTAAATATGAGGCAAAGTTTTCAACAATGGAGGTCAGGAAAAAGCCTTCCACAGGAGGCTTGGGGTGGGGGCAGGGTGGTAATTAATGTTTAGAATGGCTTCTGTGCTGTGTAGAATAGAATATTAATTGGAGAGGTACAGAAGGATTGCCTTGCTTCAATGAGTACCAAGTAGATATTACATAAGATTAGTTTGAAGTGGGTAAAGCTAATCAACAGAGTGTCATTTCCCAGCACATCCCTGTTTGATGTTGTAACATGTGAATGGGAAGAAAGACAGTGGATAATGGGAGTAGTCCAAGGATGATTTATGGAAAAGCATGATTGAGCCAATATCCCCTTAGTCATCTCTTCTATAGGGCAAATATTACTTATTCATTCAACAATACCTATGTATTCTAGTTACCTTCACCTTGATGATTTTTAGTTCCTCAATGACCTTCCTAAAAATTCACCATTTGGCCCTAAACAATTATTATCTACTGTGCAAGTACTCTATGTCCATTTTTTAAACTCCACCTTCCATAAAATCCTTTCAATAATCAAAGTAATTTCTTTAAATATTGAGAGAAAAGTATATGAAGGATCAAAATGGAACACAGGTGGTGAAGGGCAATGGTGTCGGTATGGAAACTGTCTTACATAATCCAGTTTCATAAAAAAATCAAATAAGGATCTGATGAAGGAAATGACAACATTAAATAGAATATATAATGCTATTTATAAATAGATATATTCAAGAGAACTTCTTTAATAGCATAAAGAGTATCGTGCTGACTAAGAACATATGGCATAAAATACTCTGTAGTGTCTAATCTTTGATGTTCTCTGGGAAAGGAAAAAATGTTTTTAGCTAATGCTTTTTCATGGAGAAAAACTAACGAGTGTTACACATTGGGTGACACTAGGAAATGTTAAAGAATGATGTGGGATTCTGAGGTTGAAGGATTACCTGCAAAATATTCTTTTGATTTACTTAAGACATATTGAGAGAAGGCTTTCAGTATTAGGAATAAATTTTTTTTAAATGATAGCTAAAATAGGAACTAGCTTGAAAACCTGCCTTTCTGGCATCATGGGATATTTCACTAAGTAGATTAAATGGGAAAAGAGATAAGATGACAGGAATTATTGAGCTGAATAGAATGAACTGTTTTAGGGGAAATCTCAATGGCATTGTAGCAGGAAGGGTTATCAACTCTAGATCATAACATGATGTCCATACATATTCTGCTCCAATTTTTTTCTGAAATGTCTCCATATTACATCGTACATTCATATCTGATTTTCTTTCTATTCTCATATCTAGATCTCTTTAGGAATCACTGATTCCAAACTATTTCCTGCCCACTGGGTATAACTGAATATTTAGGGGGCTGTAAATTTGTGATGGAAAAGTTTTCTACTCTTTGGTATGTGGCTGCACATGGATTGAATAAGTAAGTAGGATTAAGCAGTCCTATGCTTATTGTGAGAAAAGGAGCTCATTCGTCTTTTTTTTCCTTTTCAAATGTTACTAATGCTCTTATCTTTTTCCTTTTATATAAAGCTATTTCCACAATGGATATCCAATAGATCTCCCTCTTTTAACAAAGAAATAATGGAAAGTAAATCAGATGAACATATTGACCATATCTGAACATTCTTTTCTCATTCTACATGCCTCACATTACATCTGTAATCCAACATATTCCTGACAGGAGGCAGGATAACTGTTTGACCATCAGCTCCATCAAAGTCATGGTTCTCTTTTGTTTTCCATAGCTGTTTATCCTGTGTTTATCATACAATGGTGATGATGACCAAATATATATATTTAAAATCTGTATAGGAATCATGATGTTTCATTGTCTTAGGATCCAATACCTTTATCAACAGATAATTCTGAGATGATTTAATCAGAGATACAATTCAACAGATATTGACTTATTGCTAACTAAGTGCTCTGCATTTAGATATCAACAAAAGTAAGACAAGAGACTATTTTTCAATTAATAATACTAATTAATATTTGTACATCTTCTCCCTATGAGGTAACACATGTAAATACTTCTATGCTCATTTTACAAAGGAGAAAAATTCTACCAGCATGTTAAATGTCTTACTAAAGTTCATATATGCTAATGAGATGTTGAATATTTTTAAGATTAAATATATTTTTCCTTTTTAAATATTTAATGTTTTATTTTTCCACAGTAACATGTAAAAATATTTTTAACATTTCTTTTTAAAACTTTAAGTTCCAAATTCTTTCCCTTACCCCCATCCCACCCATATTGAGAAGGAAAACAATTCAATATAGGTTATACATAAGTAGTCATGCAAAACATATCCATAATAGTCATGTTGTGAAAGAAAACATAGATAAAAATCTTGAGAAAAATTAAGTTTAAAAAAGTATACTTCAATTTTTATTCACACACCATTACTTCTTTCTCTGGGGAAGGATAGCGTTTTTCATCATAAGTCCTTGAGATTTGTCTTGGATCATTGTGTTGCTAAGAATAGCAAAATCATTCACAGCTGGTCATTTTACAATATTAATGTTACTTTGTGTATTGTACATTTCAATTTGCATCAGATTGTGCAAGTCTTTCCAGGTTTTTCTGAGAGCATCCTGCTCATCATTTCTTATGCTACAATAGTATTCGATCATAATAACATACTACAATTTGTTCAGCCATTCCCCAATTGAGACATCCCCTCAATTTCCAATGCTTCACCACCAGAAAGGAGTTGCTACAATTATTTCATATGTAAGTTCTTTTCTTTTTGTTTTTAAATCTCTTTTGGGATACAGACCTAGTAGTTGTCTTGATAGTTCAAAGAAGATGTATGGTTTTATAACCTTTTTGGGCATAGCTCTAAATAGCTCTACAGAATGATTAAATCAGTTTACAACTCCACTAACAGTAGGTTAATGTCTCATTTTCCCCCACATCCCCTCCAATATTTGTTATTTTTCTTTTCTCTCATATTAGCCAATCTAATAGATATGCGTAGTACCTCATATTGTTTTAATTTGCATTTCTTCAATAAATAGTGAGTTAGAACATCTTTAATATAACTATAGATAGATTAGATTATTTCATCTGAAAGTTGGTCATGCTTTTGATAATTTATCAAATGAAAATGACTGTTATTTTTATAATATTGAATCAGTTCTCTGTTTGAGAAATGAGGAGTTTAGTAAAGAAACTTGCTTCATTTTCATAGTTACCATAGCTAACTGTATTTCCCTCCATCCAAATCCCCTACCCCCATTCATTCTATTTTATCTCTTTTCATCCTTTACCTCCTCAAAAGTATTTTGTTTAGGGGCAGAGTCAAGATGGCAGAGTACAAACAGCTCCTCCCTGCAGCTCCAAATCCCACAATTTCCAAATTCATGTAAAATGGGACTCTAAACTCCTGGAGCTCTGGAACCCACAGAATGACACAGAGAAGCTAACCTCCTACTGAGGACAGCCCAGCAACATGTCAGGGAGCAGCCAGCACAGCACTCTGGGAGCCAAGCCTAGGCTCACATGAGTCAGAGGTTTTAACCCAGGGCAGCCTGACCAGCAGCCAGCTGGAAAGACTCCAGAACACCAGCAGCTGTGGCATTTCCAGAATTACCAACACATAGATGCCATGGACAAATTGCGAGGTAAGTGTGGTATGGACTTTGGGACACATTAGCTAGGAGAGCATGTGGCCTCTTTCCCTGGGGGAGAGAAGCCTCTGAGAAGCTTCAGCATAGCTACTGACACACTTGGCATTGTCAGTTCCTACCCTGCTAAATGTAGGGGTATCCAGAGATCAGTCTTGGGGGTAATTGCTCTTGATTTAACCTTTTTGGATCTGGATTATGGTCTGGAGTGGAGGTCTTGGGGTGTGTGACCAGCTTGCCAGAACATGTGGGGGCTTCAGAGAGGGCACCCAACTAATACCTCTAGCAGTTGAGAAAACCCCAGCCTTTGGGACAGAAGCACCCCAGGCTGGTGGCAGAGTCTTACTGTGGCAACAAGCCCAAAAGTCAAGTAATTGAGTGGCAACATGCCTAGGCAAAGGAAACAAAATAAACAGAAAAATTTCAACATCAGACTCCTCTTTTGGGGGTAAAGAGGATCAAAGCATGGAACAGGAGGAGGACTGGGAGATCAGGACTCATGCAGCAAAAGCTCTAAATGAAAATATGAGCTGGTTACAGGCAATGGAGGAGCTTAAAAAAGGATTTTGAAAATAAAATAAGAGAAGTGGAGGAAAAATCGGAAAGAGAAATGAAAATGATGCAAGGAAATTATTAAAGGAGAGTCAACAGCCTTGCTGAGGAAAATAATGCCCTAAAATAGAATAATCCAAATGGCAAAAGAGGCTGAAAAAGGCAATGAGGAGAGGAATGCCTTAAAAAGCTGAATTTGCCAGAAGGGAAAAAAATCTCAAAGGCTCACTGAGGAGAATCTTTCCTTTGGATTTAGAATGGACCAAAGGGAAGCTGGTGACTTTGTGAGGAATCAAGATGCCGTTAAACAAATCCAAACAAAGAAAGAATAGAAGGCAATATGAAATATCTCGTGGGAAAAACCATTGACCTGGAAAACAGATCCAGGAGAGATAATTTAAAAATTATTGGACTACCTCAAAACCATCATCAAAGAAATAACCTAGAAATCATCCTTCAAGGAATTCTTCAGGAAAAGTGCCCTGATATTTTAGAACCAGAGGTCAAAATAGAGGTTACAGAATCCAGAGATCACCTCCTGAAAAAGATCCCAAAAAGAAATCTCCTAGGAATATTATAGCCAGGTTCCAGAATTCCCAGATCAAGGAGAGAATATTACAAGGAGCCAGGAAGAAACAATTTGAATACCATGGAAATGAATTCAGGATAGAGCTGGATCTGGCAGCTTCTACACTGAGGGAATATGATATTTCTCAGGTCAAAGGAACTGGGATTAAAACCAAGAATCACCTACCCAGCAAAACTGACTATTATGTTTCAGGGGAAATTTTGGTCATTCAGTGTAATAGAGGACTTTCAAGCATTCTTGATGAAAAAACCAGAGTTGAATAGAAAAATTCACATTCAGATACAAGAAGCAAGAGATGCTTGAGAAGGTAAACAGGGAAAAGAAATCATAATGAACTTATCAAAGTTGAACTATATGCATTCCTACATGGAAAAACAAAAACTGTAACTGATGAAACTTTTCTCAGTATGAAAATAGTTGAAGAAGGGTATATGGGCATGTGAATACATATGTGAATGTGTGTATATATGTTTACAGGTGTACATAGATAGAGGACACAGGTCTAATTTAATAGAAAGGGATGATACTTAAAAGGTGAAATTAAGAGGCGAGAGAGGAATATAATGAAAGGAGATAGGGAGAGACAGAATGGCCTAAACTCTCTCATAGAGAAGAGGCAAGGGAAAATGGTCACAAGGGAAGGGAAGAATAGGAAGGCAAAAAGACAAAACCTTATTCTCATTGAATTTGGATCAGGGAGAGCATGACATACATACTAAATAGAAAAAAAAATAAAAATAATAAAGTAGGGCTGTACTTCCAGTGTGGAGGGTGTACCATTTCCATCTTCAGGTGTTTTGTGCAGCTGTTTTCTGAGATACTTCTGGGACCTGTAGGTTTTCAATTTTTCCAAGTGGTATTATCTAAGAAGAAGTGTTCACTGCTATCCTGTGCTCTGGTGTGTGAGTGACCACAAGCACTCTTTTTCAGTCAAGTTACTATGAGGAGGGTCCCCTTCCTCCCTCCCGACTGTAGCCACAAGCTCAGTTATTCTAGTCTTCCTCTTTGCTTTGAGAATGCCACTCACAAATGGGACCTTGATCTGACTCTGGTAAAAGCAACAGAGTCCTACCTCATTGCTGACAAAAGGATCACTATAATCTCCAGCTGACCAATTGTTTAACCTTCTTACCACCTCTGAGCTAAGCATTCTGGAAGTAGCCCCTCCCCCTGTAACTGCTGATTCTATCATTCCCATGGCCTGATCCTGGTTTTCTGTGGTTGGGGCTGTGCTTGCCAGATTTAACTGGACTGTGCTTTACTCTCATCCAGGTGCGACAGACCTTTCCTGCTGGCCTTCTAAGTTGTCTTTGGAACCTGTGGGCTAAGAGTTCTGGGAACTGCCACTATTGTCAGTGATTCAGTCTCCCCAAGTCCTGTTTTGGGTTTGCTCAGGCCTGGTTCATACTAGTATGCCCTGCATTGGACTGTACTCTTCTCTCATTTTCATAAAATATACCTTTACTGCCAACCTTGCAAGTTGTCTTGGGCTGTAAATTTGTTTCACTCCATCTTTTTGTGGGTTATGCTGCTGTAGAATTTGTTAGAGTCATTTTTAAAAGATATTTGGAAGGATTTGGGGGAAAGCTCAGGCAAGTCCCTACCATTACTCCACCACCTTGGCTCCCCATACCTAATGCATTAAGTTTAGCAAAGTACATTATTTCATTTGATTGTCATAATGCTTCTTAGATATAGGTAGCAAAGGGGAGTATTGTAGTTTAAGATTGTCCATGGTCACAGAAATAACAGGTTACTGAGCAGGTCACTTAACTTCAAGGTTAGAGTTCTTCCCATTTTGATATGTTGTCACCTTGGTAATACAAAGGAGTTAACAAATGCCCATATGGATTTGATGAGTTTGCTTCCAAAGAGCTTCTTCTACTTTTTAACATATTATAGGACAAGGATAATGATTGGATTAATGATTTCATTGGAAATTTTCAATGAGAAACTTCTTTCAATATAAGAAGCTATCTTCTGTGCAATGTACAGACATAGATAGTTGCTTAGAACAAACCCTGAGAAGTTAAGTTACTTGCCTAGGGTCCCATAACCAGTATATGTCAGAGCAGGAACTTGAATGCAGGTTCAAAATCATTATATGATAGAGGGAATTCGTGATTTGAACAAAATTCTAATAACACCTTGCTGATTTAGTCATTTCAGTTGTGTCTGAGGCTGCATGACTACGTTTTGGGTCTTCTTGGCAGAGAAACTGAAGTGGTTTGTCATTTACTTTTCAAGTTTATTTTATAGATGAGGGTCTGAGTTAAATGACTTGCACAGTGTCACACAGCTAGTAAGTGTCTGAGACTAGAGTTGAACTCAGGAAGATGTACCTTTTTTACTTCTGGCCCAGCATTCTATCCACTGCACCATACATTATTTATTTGTCACAATGTAAACATCCATCCATTGCTTCTCAATGGAAAATTGAGCTTTTTACAATTTGGGATGGCATTTAACAGGTGGGTTTAGCTAAAAGAAAGAGGTCAGAAGTCAGAAGAAAGAGATACACAGAGGAGGGTGAAAACGCAGTTTCAAATACTTGAATGCATTTTATGAATTAGGTACACGTTATAATTTACACTCAGATCTAGTGTCAATTTATAGAACTGGTACTGAGAAACACTGGCCTGGATCATATCTTTTTTTTTTTTCAAATCTGTGATTAGATGATCAAGCTCATTTGTTAATTTTTGTAATTTATGCACTTAGAATATATATATATATATTATATATATCATAAATATCTAAATATCTATGAGATGTACTAAAAATTAAAACAGCTTGATTCTGAAGCAATATAATTTATAGCTCAACAACCAATCTATTAATCACAGTTATGACTTGATGGGAAGTTGTAGAGGATGGTGATTTTGAGGAAGAGGAGGAGGAGGAGGATGCTGATAGCAATTGCAAATTGCTAAATTCTTGCTAGGTACTTTGAAAATATCTCATTTTGGGGCAGCTAGGTGGCACACTGAGTAGAGTGTCGGCCCTGGAGTCAGAAGGACCTAAGTTCGGAACCAGCCTCAGACACTTAATGCACACACAAACAAAAACCTAGCCATGTGACGTTGGGCAAGTTACTTAACCCCAATTGCCCTCCAAAAAGGAAACACACACACACACACACACACACACACACATACACACACACACACACATATATATATATAATTTTATCTTCACAATAATTATGGTGTTCACTTGCTTTTATTATGCTTCTTTTACCAATGAGAAAACCAAGTTCAATAAAGACCAAGTGGTTTGCTCAGGGTCACACAGTTAGTATCTGAGGTTAATATTTGACTCAGGGCCTACTGATCCCAGGTACAGTGCTTTCTCCACTCCACCTCCTAGCCACCAATGGTCTATGGGTAACTGTTTCAACCACTAACTGATTGGATGGGTAGGAGTTGTAGTATGAGAGCAACGTGTTTCTATATAGGAAATTGTTGAGTATGACTTGAACTAATATGTTTAGTGCTAAGATTTTCAATGAAATAAAATTTCATTGACCATCTCTATAGGTTCAAAAACAGTCTACATTAGTCTATAGTTTACATATCTCAAGAGTGGCAACTCCTGGTTTGCTCAAAGGTTGATGAACACAAAGGTGATTTTGTTCACATTATTTTCCACTTTTTGGTTTGTATTTTGAACATTGTTCTCCACATGATCAAATAAAAGAGGTAAAACATTTAGTTTTATTTCTTCTGGTAAAAGTTTTCAGGGGAAAAATAACTAGTAGAAAGAGTGCAAGATTTTCAGTTCAGGGAAGTGGATTCTAGATTTCATCACTAGCTCACATATTGTATGGCCTTCAACAAATTCTCTAAGCCCCAGTTTTCCCATGTGTAAAATGAGGTGTTGTATCTACTTCAACATGTTGCTGTTAGAAAGCTCTTTGTAAACTTTAAAGTGCTATTTGAATGAATGCTTTCAGTATTAACAATGAAATGATAAGAAAAATATGTTTTTGATTACTGGGGAATTAATTATCCATGTGACTTCTCCTAAGTATCAACAATTAAAGCGATTTCATACATCCAAGGTTAGTAGTAACAAGCATTTTCCTGATTGTTTAGGCCTCTATAGATTAGCGTCATTTTCCTTGTCCTTTGTTTAGCTTCCTGTACTGAGATTTTCCATCAAATAAAATTAATACCTCAGAGTAAAAAAAAAAAATAAATCGTGTCTAGCTAACATTTATTTTTCCCCAGGTAGCTGGAAATAAGAATGAGGACATTTATTTGTCTTTTCCCTCCTAACTAAAGATAATAAGCACTTAAGAAAAATAAAATTTGTTAATTGCACATATTAAATGTCTAGCATGTTCTCCGGAAAGATAAATTATATGTTGTTATGCAAACATACAATAGACAGAATTTCTCGATTACTGTGTAATGAGTGCATTGCAAGTAAGGCAGAAGCATCTGAAAATTGTAATTATGTGCTGCTAGTGCATGACACTTAAGAATCTTTAATTGGGCCTGCAGAAATGGGCTTGAAATCTGCCATCTTATTTCACCTCAGGTGATGTGCCAAACCCCAACCCCCACCACCTGCATAATAGTTTTGATTTTCTATTCCTTTGGGCCATGCCTGCCAGCACAGCATGGTTCCTCCATTTCCTCATTAGTGATTGAACAATGGTCACAGGACTTGATTTGTGGTCATTGAGACAATGCACTTATTCTTCATCATCAAAAGCCTCTTTGGTATGTAGAGGTTGATTAGGGATATAAAACTCTTCATTGTGCAGGGAGATTTTTTTCAAGCATGATGGCAGATCCTTCCTCTTTGATCCTTCAGAGAGGACCAGGTGCTCAGTGAGGGGGGCTTCCCCCTTAACCTAACCTTTTCAGGTTATGCAAATTAAATTACAAGGCTACAGAGGATGTCATATAAACAATTTGAATTTCAAAAGTCTCCTCAAAAATATGAATCAAAGCACATTAACTGTTTATGCATTGAATTTCTGTTCACCACTAGGCAGAACTTGATAGCTGATTATTCTTTTCCAAACCATTCAAAGCCATCATCAATCAGATTTGAATATCCTGGAATAAGTAATCGAGTCACTGCCTGAAAAGATTAAGGAGAAATGAGGAGAAAAGAAGAGTGTTTTTGTGCAGTTGATTAGGGATTTTATCTGAAGGCATAAAAGTATTAAAGGATACACTTTTGTATTAGCATGTGATCATTGTAAAAAATAGAAACGAATGAACCAATTTAAAGATAATCTTTATGAAGAATGACACAAGGCAAGATGTGAATTCCTCAAATCAGTATTTGAAAAATGGTGTGTTATAGAATGGTATAGTAGTGGAGTACATGGTGGCCTGTCCTTTATGGAAACAGTTCTATGTCGGGAAGCTCAGTCACTTATGGAGAGCACTTTACTAATAGGACTTTCTTCTTTGTGTTTATAATAGAATAGAAAGTATTTCCGTGTTGCAGAGACCTTGTGACACAAAGCTGGGGGCAGGAGAAGAGACATAAATAATTACATTGCAAATTCTATGTGCCAGTTGCTGTGATAACTGCTTTGCAAATATCCTATTTGATCCCCATAACAACCATGGCAGATAGGTGCTATTATTATTGACATTGTATAACTAAGGAAATTGAGGGGCAAGCCGACTTTGAATGATAGTGTTTGTGATTGTATTTGAATTCATAACTATAACTCAGATTGCAATCTCAGATTTGAACTCCAGGCCCAGAATTCTATTCCTTACACCACCTAGATATTTCTAAATATGATCCCTTTTGTGCTTTCACACATTGAAGACAAGATCATTTTCTCTAAATTGCACAGTAGAATCAGTAGAGAGTAAAGCAATTGATTATTGATGTTCTCTGACTTTTCACTCCAGCAGTTGTTATTTGGGTTAAGTCCAAGGTAATGTTATCTGAAAGAACTCTCAGAGGGTAAAACTAGATGAAGCTGGCTAATAAAATTACTACATAGTCTCAGACCTGAATCTAGGGGTTGCTGATGATATGCTATTTTATGATATAGATAAACACACCTATAAATATAAGTATACAAGTATGATATAATGGTAGTGTCTAAGGGGGCAGTATGTTGCAATGGGTATGGAAAAAAAACAATGGAGACAAAGAGTAAGAAGACAGAAGGTCATGTGGAGGGGAAGAAGGTATGTGGGTGTGAGTGTACTTCAATGGAGGGTGGGGTGAGAGACAAATCCAAAGAGAAAAGTGAATCTTTTAAGTCTCATTTTCTGTCATTATTTACACTCCACAACAGAGCTCCAGGGACAATTTTTTAAAATTTAAGTTTTGGCTCATATTTAGGGTTGCCCCAAAGCAGAAAGCAAATATATTTACTCTACATGTAAGAAATGCATAATTCAAAGATAGAAATGCACATTTGCATAAAACATTGACTGAACAAAGGACAAAATAAGTGGTAATTACTGTTTTTCATTTCCTATAAAGCTACTAAAACTTAAAATATTTTTAGGACTACTGAAGAGACATTTTATAGTTCATCTCAGCTTTGCACTGCCAAAACATTTTCTTCCAGGTCCTTACTATTTGGTGATCAGGGCTTAAGGATGTTTTTGGCCATTTTCTCCTAGGCAAAAAGTTCCACCTCCCACCAGTCAGCTTATTACAAAGGAACCAGGACTATGATCTGCTGAAACTCACACAGTTTCTACTAGAAATTCATCCCAGGACCAATACTTGATTACATATTCAAAAAGACACACAAAACAAAAGAAGCAGGCAGTGACTAGAATTTTTTCTTAGGCACAAATAGGTACCATATATGTTTTAGTTGCAACAGACACACATCTGTCATATGACTTGGCAAATAGTAGATCTACCTCAGTAGATAGTGGGGTCCCCCTCAATGAAAGTCTTCAAGTGAAGATTAGATAAGCTATGCCTTGGGTATGTAATGAAAGATGATTATTGTGCTCTTGTTCATATACAGGTTGATCTATATAGCTTCAGCTGCCCTTTTAACTCTGAGAGTCTTTGATTATGTGCAACCTACTCTTTAATTACCTATTTAAGCACATTTCATTTTCCATTAATTCCCTTTAGATTTGTTTTGACAAAGTAATCTCAGAAGATACTCCATATGAAGTATCTTGTGGGTATGCCCTCTATCACACCATCTATATGATCTCACTTCTAGCAAAAAGTAATAATAACAATAACTTATATTTCATCCTGATTTGAGGTTTACAAAGAACTTTCCTTAGAAGAGCCCAGGAAGGGAAAAGGGCAAACATTTTTATCGGTAATTTCTGCATGAGGAAAGCATAGTTTAGACATGTTTTAAAGGAAGTGAAGTCTAGATACGTAGTCATGCAACTAGCAAATGACAGATTAAAGTAGTTTAACACCGATATTTTCATCCCATAGTCAGTATTTCATTCATGTACAACACATTGCCTCTCTGAGTTGTAACAGCTTGCATACTGAAATGTTGTGTGATTAAAGATGCTACAGAAGAATTTTCTTCACTACCTAAACTAATAAACGAACTGGGGATCCTAATATGCTACACAGAAATAGGGTATTCAACATGGAAGTATTTGGAATTGCCCTGAAAATGTAAAACAATTTGGAAATATATGTTGGCCCTTTTATCAGGAAGATAAACATTATTTTACCCAACAGTATTAAATCTATCTGGTACCATAAACAAAAGCTATTAATGTAATAAGCTAAATTTAACATTTTTTCATTCACAAAAATATTAAATTATGTTAGCCGAGACGTCTGTGTCAAGCTGAATTGAAATAGGGGAAAAGCAGTAATTAGACTATGTTAAAATATATCCTCCAAGGATATTAAATATGCAAGAGCTCATCCATGAAAATTAGACTGCAAGAGGTTACTCCATGTATTGGCTTATTTTGTAAGATATCAAATTATCTCTCATGAATAAATAGAACGAATAATGGTAACTCTATAATTTAATACTATCCTATTAAAATGCTTTCTGAATCAAACAAGCTATGCATTTGATCCCTTTTGATTATCACATCCTAAGTACCCATTAATTAAAGGAACAATTTGTATCAACTTTGGCAAACAAACTCTAAGA
Source organism: Gymnobelideus leadbeateri (assembly GCA_011680675.1). Classification (NCBI taxonomy): domain Eukaryota; kingdom Metazoa; phylum Chordata; class Mammalia; order Diprotodontia; family Petauridae; genus Gymnobelideus; species Gymnobelideus leadbeateri. The sequence goes on along the minus strand of WOXC01010579.1, from coordinate 127 downwards.
GACAATACACTTTAAACCCTATTAATAATGTTTCACTAAAAGATGATCTGATTCATTTGGATATGAGAATGGATTTTTAAAATCAATATATAACCAGAGCAAACATATTTTTTGTAATAAAACATGG
>WOXC01010578.1:0-54990 GCA_011680675.1 Gymnobelideus leadbeateri | reverse complement strand
TACCCCCATGTTGCACCTTCTGTCCTGCCTCGCTCTTTAAGCCTTACTATTAGCTAGGGGAAGGAAAGAGGAAGGGAGAAAGAGGAAACCCAGCCGCCACTGCCCTACTCCCCCACCCCCCGCCCGCCCCCACTACCTGCCCACACCATTCATGGTTCACTGATGGAGCCTTCCTCCTGGCGGTGGCAGCAGCACAGGGGAAGGGGAGGCAGGAGGGGGATAAAGGGCAGAAGCCCCGCCCCCCTCCTCTGTCACTCATGCGAGCCTTACACAGGCTCCCAAGGGCCAGCAGCAGACGGGAGGAAACCCTTGACCCCCCCCCCCCGCCCCCGCCCAAGTCCCTCTGGTTGCCCTTCCTGCTTTTCTAGCTTCCTCCATCCCCAAGCATTGGCTTACAAAGAGAGAAAGCAGGAGAAGAGTGAGGAGAGCCCCAGTCTCATCCAACGTCCTCACTGAAGCTTCTCCCTCAATCCTTTATTCTTAATCTTCCACTCACCCACTTGGGCATTTTCTCCAGATTCCTCCTTCTGTAACATTAGCAGCAATATCCCGATCTCTGCCAACCTTCCTTCTCCATTGTGTTTAGCCATTGATCATTGGTACACAATGAAAGAGCCCTGCAGCTCCAAGCTTTCTTAGGTTCCTCCTTTCTGAGTTGCCATTCATCATTTTCTTGGGGGGGGGGGGGAACAGGGAGGCAATCGGGTTTTAATTGCCTTCTCCAGGGCCACACAACTAGTAAGTATCAGAGTTCATATTTGAACTGAGGTCCTCCTGACTCCAGATCTCTATCCACTGTACCACCCAGCTGCCCCATCCATCATTTTCTACCAGTGTTTTCAAAGTGTGATCCGTGGACTGTGGGAGGTCCCTGAGATTTTCGTACCTGACTTTTCCCCCCTTTTTCCCTTTAATTATGGTCATTTCTACTCACATGCTGACTGGATGCCTCTTCCCACAGAATTCCCACCAACTTTCTTCTACTCCTCCAGGTAACTTCAAATGTCCTACAGGAGTTTCACTGAAATACTCCCCATGGTCACTGAGTATCTCATCTGCAGTCAGCACTACAATCTAGGTAGGGAATTCAAATTCCAGAAGATTAGCATGGTGCCTGGCACACAGTAGGCACTTAATAAATGTTTCTGACTGACAATGTCTGCAAAAGAAAGCAAGTTGAACACTGTAATCCCTCCCTGGGCCTCAGTCTGCTTCAAAATCAGACAGAGATGCTCTCCAAGGATTCTTCCTGCTTTGACATTCTCTAGTTGAAAGAGGCAGACATTGGAATTGCATGGCACATGTGACTAATTGCCCAGTAATGGTATTTTCAATCCTAGGGAGAAGAGCCAGAAGGGTCAGGAAAGAGAAAAGGACCTTTGGCTGAGTCGGCAAGGCTAGGGACAACATGGTGGGCCAGAAGTGGCCCAAGGCAGACAGTGAGGGGATGGAGTGAGCAACAATGGGACAGGGGTGGGGGAGCTAAAGGCCTGATGGGAGGCTGGCTAGAGAGGAGAGCTCATGTAGGAGCTGAGAGCTGGAAAGGCCTTTGGGGGACAGACCTTCGTTGGAATCTGCCCTCTTCTCCATCCTCAAGGCAGCTACCATTAGGGCTTGACACCTGTCCTAATTAGGAATCATATCATATCAAAAGTTTGGTTCAGCTAAAAGGCTAGCTCCAAGTTAAGCTCCTTTCTATCTTTAATCCATATATTAAACATGCTATGGGGCCAGCTGGCACTAGGTACAGGGAATACAAGGACAAGGAATAAAGTCAGCCACCTGGCCAGGAGTCCCCACTGTTGACCAGTGCCCAGTCTCTTTTCCTTTAATGGAAGTGGGTAGACTGAAATAGACAAAGAGAGAGAGTTTAACTAAGAGAAAACCAGAGTGGAGAGCCAGCTACAAACAGATAACGATGGGGGATGATGGCCTGAGAAAGAAGGAGAGCAAGAAAAGGAGGGGAGAATACAAAACGGAGACAAAGAGATCGAGCAAAAGAGGAAGAGGGAGCAGAGACGATGGGGAGAGTTCAAGAGAATTCGAGTATGGGAAAGACAGAGAGGGGGAAATCAAGGGGAAGGAAGATGAGGAAAACGGGGTGGGGAGAGGGTGAAAGATTGGGAGGAGATAACAAATGAAGCTGGAGGAGGCAGAAGGGAGGTGGGGAAGGGGACTGGAGACAAAGAAAAAGAGGAGGCCGAAGATGGAAAGGAGACAAAGGTGAGAGGGGGATATGGAGAGAGAGGGAGCTGGCAAGAGGAGGGAGGAGGCAAATGGAGCTGGCCCCAAAGCCAGTGCTGAGCTGGTGCAGAGCTGGACAATCCCCACTTGTGTGGGAATGAAAGCTGCATTGAGAAGCTTGTTGGCTTTTTCTTGTCTGCACTCCAGCCCCCTCAAGAGAAGGGAGGATCAAAGGAAAAATCCTGTAGGGTTCCAAGCCCAAAGGTGCTTTTGAAAACGTGTAGCTTTATGAATCTGCTTTTCAGAGTCTTTCGGACCCAACTCGGAGAGGCTGAACTATGAAGCTCCTAAGACGCCAGGGACATCTTAGCTTCTCTCTGATGGTTTGTTGCTCTGAGCTTCAGGCAAGTCCTGGGGAGCCTCATAGCCCACAGAGAGGTGAGTCCACAAGCCCCAGAGCTTCAAGAGACCTGACACTAGCTACCCCAACATCCCCCATCCCAGCAGAGACCAACACTGAGCTGAACACAGATTGAATCCTAACTGACCCACCAACCTCCTGTGCTCTACTACATTGTAAAGAGAGAGAAATCGCAGTCATGGTCAGCAGAGGGAAGCAAAAGAACCTATGGGAATTTTGCAGAGGACTGAATGAATTGTATCTCCCTCACCCTGCCCCCCTCAGGTGCCTCCCAGTCCTAACATTCTTGGACTTTAGAACCCAAGGATCTTGAGAGCTGAAGGACTAGAGAGCTGAAGAGAAGTATAGAGGGTAAATGGGCTTTGGAGCCTCAGATCCTTTGACTCCTTGGGTTATGTGAATCCATTCCTTGGGTCTACATCCAAGCCAACTTCTAAAGCCTCTGCTTCTGGCTCTAGCTTCCAGTGACTTGCTTCTCCATTCGATCAACCATTGTGTCCCGATATGCCCACACCCAGGTTGTGTCTGTCATGACCAACCCACACTCAGAGGCCCAAGAAGCCGTCTTTGACTTGTATCTGCCCAGCTTGGCCCTCATTTCCAATTTTACCATGTCAGTGTCTTGGAGGGTGGCATGACTGTAGGTGCCTGGGAAGAGAGAGGACAGCTTTGGATGCCAAATTTTAGGAGGGGGCTTGAAAAGCTTGGTCAACGAGGATGGGCAGTGAACTGAAAAGAGCAAGTTCAATTTAGTGCGCATTTCCCAATGGGTGAAATAATAGCACCTTCTTCTTAGGGTTGTTGTCACAATATTATGAGATCATATCGGTAGAGCACTGACCTCAAAGTGATGATTATCATCATCATCATCACCAACAACATGGGTTGGATGATCAAGAGAGCTTTACCACAGAATGATCAGGAAGATGTGATGGCTACCTCCCTACCTTCCTACCTCTCTACCTCCCTACCTCCCTACCTCCCTACCTCACTACCTCACTACCTTCCTACCTCCCTACCTCACTACCTCCCTACCTTCCTACCTCCCTAACTACCTCCTTACCTCCCTACCTCCCTATCTATCTATCTATCATAGTTTATCTAAAGGAATTTGATATAGGAAACAATTAGGACTAACAGGGAGAAGTTAAAAGGGGTGTAACTAGAAGGAAGAACTTCTTAAGTGAGTTGTAAAAGAAAAAAACGAATAAGAAGCCTTCAAAAGTGTTGAACTTCCTCTCACTTCATGTAATAATCATAGCGGCTATTTCTATCACACGTTAATGCTCACAAGTGTTTTACATATATAATCTCTGCCTTCAGAGGTAGGTACTATTATGATCCCCATTTTACAGTTGGGGAAACTGAGACTGAGAGAGATGAAATTACTGCCCAGGGTTACACAGCTAGGTAGTACCTGAGGTTCAATTCTAACTCAGACCTTTCTGACTCCAGGTCCAGTGCTCTATCCATTTGGCCAGGTGGCACAGTGCCTCAAGATTTTCAAGAAGGGCCTGGACAGATTCTCTTGAGCGAGTTCCCACATCTTCCAAAATTCTTTCCAATAGAAATTCCAGAAGTCTCTGATTCCCAAATCTCCGAAGAGGGAGTTCCCGAACAAGTCCCTTCCCATCTTGAGCTCAATTTCCTGATCTCTAAAATTAGGGGCAGGGCTATAGGGTCCTCAAGGTGTTCTCACCCCTGCCAGCCTAGTGTGCTAAATCATCTCCCCCCCGCCAGGGGCCTCAGCCCCACACTCTCCAACTTACATTTACAGAAATTAGCTGGTTGGATTAGATAAAGTAGTCAGTCTCTACAGTCCCTCCCTGCTCTAAATTTTAGCAGCATGTGACTGGTCTGGATGGAGTGAAGGAAGCAGGGGAGCAAGGGAGAAGGAATACTGTTAGCAGAAGGTGGGGTTGTATTATAGGAAGGCCTCAAATGCCAAGGAGTAGGTCACTGTTTAATTGGGTGAAAGTAAATACACTAAATTTTAAAATAAAGTCAATTTAATATCCCCCCTTTGGAGGGAAGAAATTGAGCTGAAGAGTGCTGCTCTTATGGAGAGCTCCTCTGTCTTCTGTCTTGTCAGCCCTTGAATTCAGTGCCCAGAGCACTCTCTATCTGGAGGCCAGAGATTTGCCTTCTCTAGTCAGGGAAGCACACACCTTACAGACATATCCCCCCACTTCCAGGGACAGCAACAGAAAGAGGCCTGCTCTGGGTCACTGGGGGGACATTGGGATATCTCACTGGGGGAGAGAAGAGATGAGCACCAGCCTTGGAGTCAGGAGGACCAGAGTGCAAATCCAACCTCAGACACTTAACACTTACTAGTGTTAAGCTGTGTGACCTTGGGCAAGTCATTTAACCCCAATTGCCCTCCAAAAAAAAAGAGAGAGGAGGAGACAGAGGAAGAGGGAGGCCCATAGAGAGAGAGAAGGAAAGAAAGAAAGAGACCAAGAGGAGAGAAAAGGCCAAGGAAGATGGAGGAGGGAGAGGAGAGAGGGAGAGAGAGGGAGAGAAAGTGAGAGAGAGGGGAGGGAGAGAAAGCAAATCGATAAACATTTATTAAGGGCCTCCTATGTGTCAGCACTGTGCCCCAGCCCAGGAAGTCTTCAAGGACATAGCTAGGTTCCAAAAAAATTAATTTGCCCAGTTTCTGAACTGATTTAGGCTTTCTCTGAATCTCTAATCTTATTGCCCTGACCAGAGAGGAAATAAGACAGATGTCAAAAGCTACTGATGGGGGCAGATTCTGTTTATACAGCGATTTAAGATTTCCAAAATACTCTCTTCCCTTATACCAGTAAGTCAGCAGGATTTTTCTTGCCGTTTCTAGATGGGGGAGGGGAGGGGATGAGCAAGTATTAAGCACCTGTTGCACTCCAGGCTCTGTGCTAAGCCCTGTCTACAAATCTGATCTTATTGGATCTTCACAATGACCCTGCAAGATAGGGCTATTTTGGGGTGGCTAGGTGGCGCAGTGAATAGAGCGCCGGCCCTGGAATCAGAAGGACCTGAGTTCGGAGCCGGCCTCTGACACTTAATCCACACAAACAAAAACCTAGCCGTGTAACCTTGGGCAAGTTACTTAACCCCAATTGCCCTAAAGGGGCAGCTAGGTGGCCCAGTGAGTAAGAGCGCTGGCCTCGGAGTTGGGATGACCCGAGATCAGATCCGGCCTCAGAAAATGAGCACCCATGCATAAATAATGACTAGCCATGTAACCTTGAGCAAGTTACTTAACCCCAATTGCTTTAAAAAAAAAAAAAAAAAGATAGGGCTATTTTTATTCCCATTTTAGAGTCAGAGATGAAGTGAGTTGCCCGGGGTCACACAGCCAAGAAGTGTGAGGCCAAATTGGAACTCAGGTCTTCCTGACTCCAAACCCAGTGCTCTGCACACTGTGGCGCCCCCTAGCTGCCCCGAGGAGATAATTGAAGCTCAGAGAGGCTAAGGGATTTTCCTACAGTCACAGGCAATAAGGGTCAGGACCAGGCTTCAGCCCTCTCACCATTATTGATCACTGCCTCTTGTCTTAAGTTGCAAGTGTTGGTTGTTGCTTGCTATATCATCCACTCCATGCTTGAGCAGTACCAAGAATGCAAAGTTGGTTGTTTAATGAAATAAGGGACTTCCAGATGTTCCTGATGAAAAAGCCAGAGCTCAATGGAAAATTTGATCTCCAATTACAAGACTCAAGAAAGACATAAAAAGGTAAACAAGAGAAACACAGACTCACACATGCATAAATGCACACACCCACACCCACAAACACACACTCATTACTTGGGATGCAACAAGAGCAAAATGTTCACATCCCTATATGTGGAGCTGATAACTGTCAATATTCAAAATCTTTATGATTATCATGACCTTCAAAAGGGTTATACTTAGATAGAGGGTGTGGGTATGAATGCACTAACCTGATGTCTAAAAAAAACAAAACAAAACTATTAAGGGGATCAAAGAGACTGTAATGGTTAAAAGGAAAGGATTAGATAGGAAAAGGTAAAATATGCCATCTGAAGAGACATTAAAACACAGTATAGAAGAGGGGAAAGAAAGAGGGAGAGGAACATCATTTAAACACTATTCTCACTGGTTCTGGTTCAAAGAGGGATCAACTTAAATCAGTGAAGTTTAAGATTTTAATGTGAATAGACACATAAATTCATTAAATAGAGGAAAAGGAGGGAGGGAGAGGAGCAATGTTTGAAATTTACTCTCATTGGTTTGGAATCAAACGGGGAGTAATTCACTCTGATAAGTATAAAAACTTATTTTGTCCTATAGAAAGCAGAAGGGTAAGGGGGGGTGAAAAAGAGGAGAATAAAGGGGGGGATTAGAAGGGAGGGAAACAGTAATAAGGGGAGTGCCGGGGTCCGGCAGCGGCAGGGACCGATCTGTCTATAATCAAACCCCGTCCTCTCTACTCACCCTGTTCCATGGTGAGTCTTCGGTCGCGAACCGGCCTCTGAAGAGGAATAAACCCAGACAGAGCACCCGATGTCTTCAGGAGTTGTTTATTCAATCGCGGTCACATCCCGGAACTCCCGTACTTCCGCATACAACATCTTATATATCCTAAGCCACGCCCCTCAGCCTTGTACTAACCAATAACAATCCAAGCTCAATTCTATATATGGCACTTGGCCCATAGCATAAGCCCGCCTCAGCCCCCAACAGGGGAGAGGGTAGGTTAAGAAGAGGGATCACCGGGTGGGAACACTGAGGGAGGGGGTGGTCAAAAGGAAAAACTTCAAGGAGGGGAAGGGAGAAGGAAGAAACAAAAACATAAACAGGGGAGGGAATAGGATGGAGGGGAAGAGACAGATAGTCATCATTACTGTGAATGTGAATGGGATGAACTCTCCCATAAAACAGAGGTGGATAACAGAATGGATTAAAAACCATAATCCTACAATATGCTGTCTACAAGAAACACATTTGAAACAAAGGGATACCCACAGGGTAAAGGTAAAAGGTTGGAGTAAAATGTATTATGCCTCAGCTAAAGTAAAAAAAGCAGGGGCAGCAATACTTATCTCAGATAAAGCAAAAGCAAAAATAGATCTAATTAAAAGAGATAAGGAAGGAAACTATATCCTACTAAAAGGCACCATCGAGAATGAAGCAATATCACTACTTAATATATATGCACCAAGTGGTATAGCATCTAAATTCCTAGAGGAGAAGTTAAAGGAATTAGAGGAAGAAATAGATAGCAAAACTATACTAGTGGAGGACCTTAATCTCCCCCTCTCTGAACTCGATAAATCTAACCTCAAAATAAACAAGAAAGAAGTTAAGGAGGTGAATAGAATCTTAGAGAGACTAGATATGATGGATCTCTGGAGAAAACTGAATGGGGATAAAAAGGAATTTACTTTCTTCTCAGCAGTGCATGGTACATATTCAAAAATAGACCATGTACTAGGGCATAAAAACCTCACAATCCAGTGCAGAAAGGCAGAAATAGTAAGCGCATCATTCTCAGATCATGATGCAATAAAAATTATATGCAATAAAGGGCCATGGAAAGATAGACTAAAAACTAATTGGAAATTAAACAATTTAATCCTAAAAAATTGGTGGGTCAAACAAGAAATTATAGAAACAATCAATAATTTCATTCAAGAGAATGATAATAATGAAACAACATACCAAAATTTGTGGGATGCACTAAAGGCAGTTCTCAGGGGAAGTTTTATATCCCTGAGGGCATACTTAATTAAAGCAGAGAGAAGGGAGGTCAATGAATTGGACATGCAATTGAAAAAGCTAGAAAAAGAACAAATTGAAAATCCCCAATTAAGTACTAAATTAGAAATATTGAAAACCAAAGGTGAGATTAATAAAATTGAAATTAAGAAAACCATTGAATTAATAAATAAAACTAAGAGCTGGTTTTATGAAAAAAATCAACAAAATCGATAGACCCTTAGTCAATATGATAAAAAAAAAGAAAGAAGAAAACCAAATTATGAGTATCAAAAATAAAAAGGGTGAATCTACCTCCAATGAAGAGGAAATCAAAAAATAATGAGGAATTATTTTTCCCAATTGTATGCACATAAATATGACAATCTTAGTGAAATGGATGAATATTTACAAAATCACAAGTTGCCCAGATTAACTGAAGAGGAAGTGAATTACCTAAATAACCCCATCTCAGAAAAAGAAATCAAACAAGCCATCAAAGAACTCCCTAGGAAAAAATCTCCAGGGCCAGATGGGTTTACTAGTGAATTCTATCAAACATTTAAAGAACAATTGATTCCAATGCTCTACAAACTATTTGGGAAAATTACTGAAGAAGGAGTCCTACCAAACTCTTTCTATGACACAAATATGGTACTGATTCCTAAATCAGGAAGAGATAAAACAGAGAAAGAAAATTATAGACCAATTTCCCTCATGAATATAGATGCAAAAATTCTAAATAAAATATTAGCCAAAAGACTCCAACAACTTATCACAAAAATAATACACTCTGATCAGGTAGGATTCATTCCAGGAATGCAAGGATGGTTTAATATTAGGAAAACCATCAGTATAATTGATCATATCAACAACAAAACTAGCAGAAACCACATGATCATCTCAATAGATGCAGAAAAGGCTTTTGACAAAGTACAACACCCATTCCTATTAAAAACACTAGAAAGTACAGAAATAAATGGAGCCTTCCTCAGAATAGTTGATAGCATCTATTTAAAACCATCAGCAAGTATTATATGCAATGGGGATAAACTAGAAGCCTTTCCAATAAGATCAGGAGTGAAACAAGGGTGTCCACTATCACCCCTCTTATTCAATCTGGTACTAGAAACACTAGCAGTAGCAATTAGAGAAGAAAAAGAAATCAAAGGAATCAAATTAGGTAAAGAAGTGACCAAGCTATCACTCTTCGCAGATGATATGATGATATACTTAGAGAATCCTAGAGAATCAAGTAAAAAACTACTAGAGACAATAAATAAATTTGGCAAAGTTGCAGGATATAAAATAAACCCACATAAATCCTCAGCATTCCTGTACATCTCTAATGAAACTCAACAGCAAGAGATAGAAAGAGAAATCCCATTTAAAGTCACTGTAGACATTATAAAATATTTGGGAATCTACTTGCCAAAACAAACCCAGAATCTATATGATCACAACTACAAAACACTTCTCACACAAATAAAAGCAGATCTAAATAGTTGGAAAAATATCAATTGCTCATGGCTGGGTCGAGCTAATATAATAAAAATGACAATTTTACCCAAACTAAACTATGTATTTAGTGCCATACCAATCAATTTACCAAAAAACTACTTTCTAGAGTTAGACAAAATAATAACAAAATTTATTTGGAAAAACAAACGGTCTAGAATATCAAGGGAATTAATGAAAAGAAACGCTAGGGAAGGTGGACTAGCTATGCCAGATCTTAATCTGTATTATACAGCAGCAGTCATCAAAACTGCTTGGTACTGGCAGAGGTGTAGAGTAGTGGATCAATGGAATAGATTAGGTGCAGAAGACCCAGCAGTTAATGAATATAGCAATCTATTGTTCGATAAGCCCAAAGACCCCAGTTTTTGGGATAAGAATGCACTATTTGACAAAAACTGCTGGGAAAACTGGAATACAGTATGGCAGAAACTGGGCATAGATCATCATCTAACACCATATACCAAAATCAAGTCCAAATGGGTGCATGATCTAGGTGTAAAGGATGATACAGTAAGCAATTTGGGAAAGCAAGGAATAGTTTACCTGACAGATCTGTGGAGAGGGGAAGACTTTAGGACCAAACAAGAATTAGAGAGCATTATAAAATGCAAAATGGATAATTTTGATTACATTAAATTGAAAAGCTTCTGTACAAACAAAGCCAATGTAACCAAGATCAAGAGGGAGGTGGGAAATTGGGAAAGAATTTTTACAACTTGTGTCTCCGATAAAGGACTCATCTCTAAAATTTATAGAGAATTGAGCCAAATCTATATGAATACAAGTCATTCCCCAATTGATAAGTGGTCAAAGGATATGAACAGGAAATTTTTCAGAGAAAGAAATTAAAGATATCTATAAGCATATGAAGAAATGCTCTAAATCACTATTAATTAGAGAAATGCAAATCAAAACAACTCTGAGATACCACATCCCTCCAGTCAGATTGGCTAAGATGACAAAACAAGAAAGTGACAAATGCTGGAGAGGATGTGGACAAATTGGAACACTAATACATTGCTGGTGGAGTTGTGAACTTATCCAACCATTCTGGAGAGCAATCTGGAATTATGCCCAAAGGATTATAAATAATTTCATACCCTTTGACCCAGCCATGCCACTTCTAGGGTTATATCCCAAAGAGATCATAGAAGTGGGAGGAAGACCCATAGGTACAAAAATATTTTTAGCAGCCCTTTTTGTGGTTGCAAAGAATTGGAAACTGAAGGGATGCCCACCAATTGGGGAATGGCTAAACAAGTTGTGGTATATGAATGTAATGGAATATTATTGTGCTATAAGAAATGAAGAGGTGACGGATTTCATAATTACCTGAAGAGACTTATACAAACTGATGCTGAGCGAGAAGAGTAGAATCAGAAGAAATCTGTATACAATCACAGACATACCATATCTGTGATGACCAACTGTGACAGACTGGACTCTTTTCAGCAATGCAGTGATAAAAGTTAATCCCGAAAGACTCAAGAAAGTGAGAAATGGGCCATCCAGAGATATAACTAGAAAGAACTGAGCCTGAATCCTGATGGAAGCAAACTAAATGATCTTGTTCTTTTCATTGTTTGGATTTATTTCTTCCTTACCATCTTTCATCCCACCTAGTACAATACGCCTTTGTAATTGGAATAATGTCTAATATGAATGCATTTGCAGATCATATACTGGACTATATGCTGTTGTGGGGGAGGGGGGAGGGAAATAAAGGAAATTTGAAAATCAAGGAACTATGGAATTGAATCTTGTTAACTGAAACTAAACTAATAAATTAATTAAAAAAAAAAAAAGAAGCCAGTGACCCATTGAGTGCTTTTAGGAAACTCCTCCGCCTTCTCTGGACTTCAGGTGGTTACTCTCCCAGGTTCCTGCCACCTCAGAGATCTTATGAAGCTTAGTCATTCTTTGACTCCCTCTCTTCCCATCAGGACCATCAATGGCCAAGTCTACACAGCTGAAATCAAAGAGAAGGGCCAGGCTAAGAAAATGTACGAGGAATCCAGGAAACAAGGGTGGACTGCTGCCCATGTGGCCAGCCAGTAAGGCTCTTGAAATCCATCTCCCCAAATCTGCTGTCGTCTGAAGTCTGTATTACAGGAGTCTTGGCTTCATCAAAGTCCTTCTTGTAAACTTCATTGACTTGCATGACCCTGGCAATGATGTGTCCCTATCAGCTCCTTTACCTCCCTCCTCCCATTGGCCCTCCCCCCTTAAATGTCTGCAGGCAAATACAGAATATGTGGCGGGGGGGGGGGGCGGAGATTTAGGCATTCCTGCTTCTTCATTGAGAGGTTAGAAAATCACCAGTTTATTTTTCTAGTTCTGAAGTTCAATATACAAGGTGGGAACAGGGGCGGGTGTCTCCTCCTGGCCCCTCCAGAGCACAAGTAGGCTCAGGAGGGTCAGGTGTATCAGTTGTCTTGGATTCAGGATTAAGAACATTTTAAATGATAGAAAAAGCACTGGCTATGTGAGTTGTTGTTAAAGAATATGAACAACCAAATGAATGGCAGACTACTTAAATATGTGCCTGATTGCACACATGAGCTAGAGAGTCAAATGAAGGAATTCATGAGACTCATGAGACTGAGGGAGGAAAGTGGAGGAATTTGATGGGGCTGAAGGAATGAAGGAGTGAATAAATGAGGCAACAAAGGGGATGAATAATGACAATGAGTATTCCATCTCCAGAGATGATGAGGTCAAGAAGTTCCAAGTTTGTACAAGTGTAGCTTTGAGTGGAGAGGTAATATTTGCCTTGACCTATGAAGAATTGCTCCCTCAGCTCCTGGGGAAATACCAGCAAGCTGTGAGTGTCAGACCCGGCCAAGTGGTACCAAATCTCAGTGTGGAAGTGACTATATCAGAGAGGACTGGCATTGACTACATCCAGGTGTTGCCCCTCAGAACCAGCCACCTCCTGACCAATGCTGTGAGAGGTATGTGCTAGGCAGGTCTTAACCACCAAGCCCTAAACCAAAAAGGATGCCTAGAGGTCTAGCAGCCAAGTTGGAAAAAGGCAGAGACCCAAGGTTGGGCAGACAAGAAAGCCAAAGTGGCCCTAGTGGTCAGTTGAAGAGGGTAGGAGGAATGTTACTATGGTCATTCAGGAGAGCATTTTGTAAATGGGCCATAAAGCATCAGTAAGTTTGAGAGGGAAGAGGAAACCAAGTGGTACTTGGGGGCCAGGGTTGGGCCTGGCAGGGGCATACCTACAGGCAGGCAGAGGCAGGGGATCTAGACAGCCCCTGGGGGCCATCTGAGGAACAGACACATGGGGGGGAAGGGGCGGTCTAGGAAAGTGATTTGGCACTTTTTAAGTTTGAAACATGAGTCCAGACTTCCAGCTCCTCTATCCAATTCTCTCATTCTCTGGGCACTGGAATGTTCAGGATTGCAGAGAAAAGCAAAGGATGTAAAGTAATTCAGGCATATACTCAGGTAGAGGGATTGGTGGGGCTAGAAAGGGAAGGGGAGTTAAGGAGCACCAGCCGAGAGGATCAAAGGCTTCCACCCCTCCCTGGATCCACACAATGTATCTATAAACAATCAAGGGAACATGGGTACAACCACTGATTGATCAATACCAAGTCAATTTTCAAATAAGACATACGGGTTGCTTGAAATATACCACTGTGAGAAAGCTCCTTGCATCAATCTTTGGATCTGACCAGGGTCCTGATCAGCATAACTGAGGTCCTTGGGTAAGGGTCTCTAAAGCAGCAGGGAGAGCTGGTCCAGTTTCTCACCCAGGCAGGTCCAGGTTCCAACAATACAATGAGATTTTCTCCCAATTCCCACAACTGAATAGTTTTCTCACAAGACAGAAGTTGGACTAGACCCGTAATGAATAGAAAAGGCACAGAGCTGGCCAGAATTAAGTCACAAGATGGAGCCAGGGTGCTCCACTCAGTTCCCACAGTTAATCCCTTACTGTCCTAATTCTCTCATTATGTATGTTTATTCTTATGTTTATTCAGATATTATTTCCAAGCTTAAGGAAAGGTACATTTATTCTTATGTTTCTAGTGTTTTTAACTGAAGTGGGTGTTGAATTTTGTCCAAAGCTTTTTTAAAGCATCTGTTGGTATTATTATATGTTTTAAATTATTAAAATTATTAACATTGTTTATTATATTCATAATTTTCTTTATTTTTGTGAGGATCAAATGAGATAATATTTCTTATATTATCACAGCACAGTGACTGGCACAAATGCTTATTTTCTGCCTTTCCACCCATTCCTCACTTTCTCTTTCCTTATGTTGAACCAACCCTGCATTCCTGATATAAATCCAACCTGATCAGAGTGTATAGTTTTCCTAATATGTCGTTGTAGCTTACCTGCTAACCTTTTATTTAAAATGTTTGCATCAATGTTTATTGGGGATATTAGTCTACAATCCTCTTTCTTTGCTTTCTCCCTGGTTTAAGTATCAAGACCATATTTGTATCATTTGTATCATAGAAAAGGATTGGAAGGGTGCCTTCTTTACTTGTTATTTCAAATAGTTGATATAATAATGGAATTAGTTGTTCTTTGAATGTCTGTTAGAATTCACTTATAAATCTTTCTGGTCCCAAAGTCTTTTTCTTTGGTAGTTCATTTCTAAAGTTTACTCAATTTCTTTTTCTGATATTACTTGAATAGTATATTTCTTCTTTTTGTTAATGTAGAATTCTATGGGTTTTTTTGGTAAGTGTTCATTTGTTTCTTCTTAGTTATCAGTTTTGTTCAAATAAAATTGGCCAAAATGGTTTCTGATAATTTCCTCTTCAATTGCTGTGGACTCTACTCTTTCATCTTTCATACAATCTGATTTTCCTCTCTTTTTTTAATCAGGTCAGGTGGTTGTCCTTTTATTAGTTTTTAAACAAGTCCTCCTTTTATTGATCAGATCACTGGTCATGTTACTTCAATTTTACTAATCTCTTTTTTTAATGTTCAGAATTTCTCCTTTGTTGCTTATGTGGGGATTTTTGACTCGTTCAGATTTTTTTAATTGTGTGCCCAAATCACTGATTTGTTCTTTCTCTCGTTTGTTGATGAAATTCTTTAGAAATATAATTTTTCCCTGAGAACTATGCTATCTAGATCCCATAAGTTTTGGCTTGTCATCACATTGTTGTCACTTTCTTTGATGAAATTTTCAATTGTTTCTATAACTTGCTCTTTGACCCAGTGGTTCTTTAGAAATGTGCTATTTGATCTCCAATTATTTTTTAATTCAACTCTTTAAAAACTCTTTATTGAATTAATGTTATTGCATTGTGGTCAGTAAATTATGTGTTTAGTATTTCTTCTTTTCCACATTTAGAAAGAGCTCTTTATGCCCCAATACATGACCAATTTCTGTAATGCAGCCATGTACCACTAAGAGATATATAAATTCCTTTTTATTTCCATTCTGAGGCAGCTAGATGGCTCAGAGGCTAGAGTGCCGGGCCTGGAGTCAGGAAGACCTGAGTTCAAATGTGACCTCATACATTTACTAGCTGTGTGACCCTGGTCAGGTCACTTAAAGTCTGTTTGCCTCAATCCCTGGAAAAAGTAATGACAAACCACTCCTGTATCCTAGCCAAGAAAACCCCATGGATAGTATTGGCATATTATGGTCCATAGGGTCACAAAGAGTTGGACACAAATGAATGACTGAACAACAACAATCCTCAACTAGTAAATGCCAGATATCTATCATCTCTAATTTTTCTGAGGTTCTATTCAAGTCCTTGACTTCTTTCTTGTTTATTTTTTGGTTAGGTTTGTCTAGGTCTGAAAGGGGTTAGGGTTCATTAGGATGATTATTAGGGTTCCCCCCCATTATAGTTTTACCATCTATTTTTCCCTCCAACTCAATTAATTCTGCCTTTAAACATTTAGATGGTATGTTATTTGGCACTTATGTGTTCAGTATTGCTATTGATTCATTTTCTATGGTGCCTTTAAGTATAATGTCATTTCCATGCTTATTTATTTTTATTATGTCTATATTTCCTATAAGCTTATCTGAAATCATGTTTGTTTATCCTGCTTTTTATAGCTCAGCTGAAGCATAAACTGATTTTAACTCTATGTGAATTTTTGTGTCTCCCATAAACAACATATTGTCAGATCCTATTATCCATCCTGTGATCCTCTTCTGTTTTATGGGTGAGTCCAACCCATTCAAGTTTAGCAATGATTATTAAGTGTGTATTCTTCTCCCTCCTGTCCTTTTGTACTCTGTTCTCTCTTTGCTTCCACTCCCTTGTTTATAAACAATTAGAAATCAGTAACAGAGAGGGAGTTTGCCTGACACATGTGATCTATAAATGAAGTGGCTTATTTCCTCTCAGCTGTAGCTCTTCTCTTCTCCTTGCCCCGATCCTAGGTTTCTACTCTTTCTTCCTTTCTTTTTAACTCTTGATTCACACTTAGGGTTAGGGTTAGGGTTCATTTGAGCTTCTTTTGCTTAGGATGATTCCCCTACCTATCTTACCTTACTTTATTTTACCTTCCTCACAGGTTCCTCTCTCCCCTTCCCTTGAACCTATCCACTCCTATTTTCCTTTTAAGGTTAATATATTTCTATACCAAGTGTATAGGGAAAGGGGGAAGGTATTAGTGTTCGGTCTTCCAAACGTGTCTGGTTCAGATGAAAGTAAAATTCATGGTATGCCTAGTCCCCCTACTGCTTCCTCTATAGATATATCTAATTCATCTTATGCCTCTCTCTTATAATAGTGATTTCCGGGGTGGCTAGGTGTCGAAGTCAATAGAGCACCGGCCCTGGAGTCAGGAGGAAAGCAAAAAATAATAGTGATTTCCCTCCTTTTTCCCCAGGATAGTCCCCTATCACTCTCTTTTTTGTCTTCCCCTAAGACTATCAAGGCAGAACAAAAGCACCTGAAGGTCCTCTGTTCTATGGGCCTTTCTCTGGGACCCTTATAGGTATGTCTTCTGTTTCTTATCTCCCATTAGTTTCATTTCTTTACTCAGAATTCTTTCAGATATTTCCCCAGATTTGTCGGGGGGGGGGTCACTATTCTCTTCAGGATTTACCTATGTTTAGATGCCCCTCTGGGCATCTCTCAAACCAAGATTTTCCTTCATGATTTTCCTTGGATTGTTCATTTCATCAGCCTCAGTATCTAAGTTGGGGGACCTGTGTTTGGGGAAAGCTCTGTCTAGTCCTGAGCATGATGGAATGTCTGGACTACTCCTCTGTGGGCAAAGGAGACTTTTCTTCCATCAGTGGGCTTCTCCCCTTGAGTGCCCACTGCTGGAAGCAGTCCCTCTCTGGCCAGCACTGCTTCATGTGTCCCTTTCTGCCTACCCTGGCTTGTCTAGCTCAGGTTATGTGGAAGAGCCATCTCCAGGTTATTCTTATTTCTTTTTAGACTGCTGCAATTCAGTGATGTGTTTGCTACATCCTTGTAGCATATTGTCATCTACCCACAATCACCCTTTGTCTGGCATTACAAGCTTTCTTTCTATTTCTAGCTTAATTCCATGTCTCTTCCTTTCACACATGCCCAGTGGCCCTGCCTGACTTGCTGCTCCTCACATAGCATCTCCAAACTTTTGCAAGGCTGCTCTCCCTCCTCACTTCCATCTCTTAGAATCCCTATATTTCTTCAAGACAGCCTGAACTCCACCTTCTACATGAACCTTAATTCCTGACCCTCTGGCTACTAGCATCTCCACCAAATGTCCTTTGGGGTATCCAGGGTTGGGCCCAAACCAGCTCATGCCATCTCACAAAAGCTGGTTATTAAATATTCAGTGGGAGCACTGGCACTGTAAGCTGGAGCTTACTCTTATATCCATGGCGCTTTCCTAAGAAAATGCTGGAGAGAATGGAAAGGATGTGCCAGGGCACGGTTCTTTCTTCATCACTTCTAACCACTTCTAGAATTCCACTTCTAGAATTAGCTTGTGCCCATTCTGGGTAGCTCTGTATCTGTACATGTTGTCCCCATGCTAAGCTTGAGGACAGAAACTCTTTCCAGTTTGGTTTGGTTTTCTAATTGATTGAGAGGCAGCAAAGCAGAAGTGAATTCCAGGCATGGGGAATGGCATATGCAAATACTGCCACCGCTAATAATAATAATAATAACAACTAACATTTATGTGTCACGTGCTTTACAATTATTATCTCATTTGATCCTCATAAAAAACCCTGAGGCTGTTAGGATCATCATTGAGGGAAACTGAGGCAAACCCAGGCAAGATTTGAACTTGGGTCTTCCTGTTTCCAGGCCTAGTGCTCTGTCTACTGTGTCACCTCGCTAGACAGGAGATAGAGTAAGAAGTATAGGGCTGGTTAGGAGCACAGCTTGACTGGAAGGTGGAGTTTGTGCAAGTTGGAAAGGTGTGAGGCTGGAGTCGAGGAAGACACCAGCCTATGGAGCCATGAAAGGTTTAGAGCAGGACATGAATGGGAGAGGGAAGAGACCTGGGATGGGGGATGGGTCAGGAAGAGAGACAATGAGCTGATCACTCTGACTGTGAGTTGACTTTGTCTCTGAGCTTCTTGGAGACTGAGACCAGGATAAATAAATAATGGACTACCTGAAAGCCATGATAAAAAAAAAGAACCTAGAAATCAGGGGAGGGAGCAGACGCATTCCCTAAATACCGGTCCCAAAGTCCATAAGACACTAACCTCTTACTTTGTCCTAGGCATGTCTATGTTGATAATTCTGGAGTCGCCACAGCTCCTGGTGTTCTGGGGTTCCTCTGGCTGCTGGCCCTGCCGCCCTGGGGCTAAAACCTCAGCTCATGCGGACCTGGGCTCGGCTCCGCTCGGCTCCTGCGCTCTGCACGCTGCCAGGTCCCAGACCACTGCGCTGGTCCTTCCTGCAGGGCTGCTGGGCTGTCCTCAGCGGGAGGTTAGCTTCTCTGTGTCGTTCTGTGGGTGCTGGGGCTCCAGAAGTTGTTCAGAGTCCCCTTTTACATAGTTTGAGGGGAATCTGGGGGCAGAGTGCCTTGGATGAGCTGTTTCTACTCCGCCATCTTGGCTCCGCCCCCAAAATATGGTCATTCTTGATGAAAAAACCAGAGATGAATAGCAAATCTGACATTCAGATACAAGAAGCAAGAGAAGCATGAGAAGGTAAACAGGGAAAAGAAATCATAAGGAACTTATCGAAGTTGAACTATTTACATCCCTAAATGGAAAAACAATAATTGTAACTGATGAAACTTTTCTCAGTATGAGAATACTTGATGGGAATAGAAATGTATGTGTGTATATATATACACACACATATATATGTCTATATAGGAGGGTATATGGGCATATGAATACATATGTGAATGTGTGTATATATGTGTACAGGTATACATAGAGAGAGGGCACAGGACCAATTTAATAGGCAGGGATGATACTTAAAAGGTGAAACTAAGAGGTGAGAGAGGAATATAATGAGAGGAGATAGGGAGAGACAGATTGGGGTAAACTATCTCATATAGAAGAAGCAAGGGAAAATGGTCACAATGGAGGGGAAGAACAGGAAGGCAAAAGGGAATGGGTCAACCTTATTCTCATTGAATTTGGCTTAGGGAGGGAATGACATACACACTAAACAGGGTATCTCACCCTAAAGGAGAGTAGGGTGGAAGGGGATGGGGGGGGGATGATGGAAGGGAGGACAGGCTGGGGGAGAGGGAAGTTGGAAGCACCCACTTTTGAAAAGGGACAGGACCAAAGTAGAGAATAGAACAAGTGAGAGGTGGGATTAGGAGGGAGGGAAATATAGTCAGTCTTTTACAATATATCCACTATGGAAATGTTTTGCATAGCTACACATGTACAACCTATATTGAATTGCTTATCTTCCCAGCAAGGGTGGTGACAAGGGAAGAAGAGAATGAATCTGGAATTAGAAGCTTTAAAATCAAATGTTTAATATATATTAACTATTATTAATATTATTTTACATGTAAATGGGAAATAATATATACAGGCACTGGGGCATAGAGATGCACCGTGCCCTACTGGAAAGTTGAAGGGGGTATGGGAGAAGATATGGGAGAGAGCAGATTGGAGGAGGGGATATCCAGCGGGATCGCTATTTTGGGGTGGTGGGTAGGGGGGAAAACAGGGAGAAAATTTATAACTCAAAATCTTGTGGAAATGAATGACATAAACTGGAAGTTAATAAAGCATTTGATTAAAAAAAAGAAAGCACTTAATGTTCATTGACTGACTGAGGTAGATGCTCTGGACAACAGTCACAGCCCAAAAGATCTTGGAAGAATAGAACATAGAGTTGACTATAATAAGATGAAATTTAACAGACAGATGTCTTATACTTTGGATCGAAAAACTGATTTCCTAGGTATAAAGTGGGGAGATATGTTCTCTCTTCATCTGCAAAAGATCTGGGAATCTAATAGGGATGATGAGGTTCGATGATTTTGAGGGTACTGGACCTAGGGCTAGAAGAGGCTTTAGAGGCCCTCAGGTCCAACTCCCTCATTGGACAGGGCAGGAATCCAAGGTTGGGAGCTCAGGATCCTATAGTTGGGTTTCAAATTGAATTGCTCAAGAAAATATATTTGCTCTGTGAAGTCTGGATTCAGTCAAAGGGCCACACTGGAGGACCTAGAGGGCCATGTGTAGCCTTGAGGCCGAAGTTTCCCCACCTCTGGTCTAGGATTAGGGTTAGTGGACTACAAGATTACCGTGTGTCCCCAGGGTAACTTGCATCTAGTCTTGGTCCATAAGACCTAAAAGAGGAAGGATAATTGGAGCACCTTGACGCAGCTAGGGGGCAGCACAGTGGACAGAGCTCTGAGCCCAAGATGGGCAGACCTGAGTTCAAGACCTACCTCAAGTACTTACTAGTTGGATGACTTTGGCCAAATCACTTAACCACCTACTGCCTCGGTTTCCTTGTCTGTAAGAAAGGGATAATAAGAGCACCTACCTCCCTGAGTTGTTGTGAGCATCAAACAATGGATGCTTGTAAAACATTTTGCTAACTTTCAAATGCTACATAAATCCTGGTTGTTAGTGTAATTGTTATTGGAGTGTTGACCTCTAAAAGAATTCAGAGGAGGGAAAAATCTGTTAAATAGGTAGGTAGTTAGACAAACATTTATTATCTTTATCTCCCACTGCACCCTAACTGAACAATTAGAATGCAATCAAATTAAACCCTCATAACAAGTTTGTATGGTCAAATCAAACAAAGTCCTATGTTGGCCATGTCCCAAGATGTATGTATGTATTTCTCAGTCTTCGTTATGAGTCTGTTTGCAGGCTCTGATCTAAGAGGTTGACACTTCTACTCGAGAGTCAGGGAGCAAAAGTCCTTCAAAATCACTTTCTTCCATAATGTTGTCAGTATCTCAATTGTTCTCTTGGTTCTGCTGTCCTTACTCTGCCATCCCTTCATAGAGATCTGCCCAGTTTCCTCTGAAACTGCCCATTTTGTCATTTCTTGTGATACAATATTTCATTATATCCATATATCATAAGGTTTAGCATTCATCCCTTAGTTTCCAGTTTCTTGCTGCTACAATAAGAATTGCTATAAATATCTTTGTGCTTATGGCTCCTTTTTCCTCTTTCCTTGTTCTCTTTGGGGTCTGGGGCTAGTAGTGGCATTTCTGGGTCACAGAGTATGCACAGTGCAATAACTTTTGGGTCAGAGTTCCAAATTGTTTTCTAGAATGGTTGAACCAATTCACAGTTACACCAAATAGGGCACAAGTATGCCTGTTTTCCCATGGTCCCTCCAGCATTTGTCATTTTCCTTTTTTCCCCAACTTTTCCCATGTAATGAATATGAGGTAGAACCTCAATGTTGCTTTAATTTGCATTTCTTTAATTATTAGTGATTTAGAACATTTTTTCATATAGTCATTGCTCGCTTAAAGTTCTTCCTTTAAAAATTGCCTGTTCAACTAATTTGAGCATTTATCAACTGAAAGATGGCTCTTAGTCTTCTAAATTTGAATCAGTAAGGAAGTAGAGAACATCATGGCATAAGGGTGGTTAGGGAGAGCTGCCCAAAAGAAGCAGGAATGAAGGTGAGGCAGGTGGGGAGAGAAATAGACTGAATAGCAGATTGTTGTGGCTGTTGTTCAGTTCTTCCAGTCATATCCAACTTTTCATGACACTATTTGGCATTTTCTTGGCAAAGATTACAGATGAGGAAACTGAGGCAAATGAGGTTAAATGACTTGCCCAGGGTCACACAGCAAGGAAGTGTCTGAGGTCAAATTTGAACTTAGGTCCTCCTGACTCCAGGGCCAGTTCTCTGACCACTGCAGTGCCACCTAGCAATGTGTATGGCAGATACAGTGATCTGAAACATGGTTTCTATCCATATCTTGACTCCTGCAGACTAAGAAGTCTATGCGTGTGATCCTGGGGAACCTGTGCCCAGAGGACTATTTCAACATTGTGACCTTTTCTGACACTGTCCACATCTGGAAGTCTGCTGGTTTCATTCAGGCCACACCCTCAAACATACAAAGGGCCAAGGCCTACATTGGCAGAATAGAGGCAGGCAGATGTTTGTATATGAAGTCTCCCTCCCCCCTTCAATTCCCCACCCCCTGCCCTGGTCACCCCACCTCCAGGGCCTGCCAAGCACCAGACCCCTGACTGGTCGTAGCCCTGAAAATTTCTGTGGTCAAGTTTCACATTTTCACTGTCCTGCTCTGTAATCTAAGGGAGTCAGGCTGCCTCATGTGTTTCTGCACTCTCCTATTCCATGACCCCAAATCCTTCTCCTTGATAAACAGATGGTGAGGAAGGTCTGGGCTTAGAGGGAGGGGCAGAGTCAGAGGAGGTGATCTCTAAGGCCACTCCCATCTCTGCCATGCTGTGATCCTACACCCCATAGGATGATTTCAAAGGCCTGCCATTCTACAGCTCTCTCTGAGCTCCACGTTGGCTCTCTGTGACACAAAAATAGATTCATTTGAGAACCTGACAGGCTAGAGCACTCACTCCTAGGGTGGCTGTCAGGTGACTCATCTGTTGAGCTGAGTGTGTGAGCTTCATGAAGCAGAGGATGGGAGAGGGCAGGGAGCTCAATTTCATCCCAGGAATGACATCCATTGGAAAACTAGAGACTAAAAGAGGATGAAGAGTTAGTACCTCTTAGTCTGTCCAGAGAGATGAATGAGACTCATCCCCATAAGCTGACTAGACAGGCCAGGGGCCTAAGAATGAAGCAAAGAGAAGGTTTGGTGACCTTGGCAAAGGAAGGGGGTGGAACAGCAGTCCTGGAAGGCTTTCTGCAGGAGGAGCCATTAGAACTGGGGGGGGGGCCCTACCCCAGAGGTAACAGGCAAGCTGGGGGGAGGGGGTAGCCTCCAAGGTAGGGGTGGGGTGGGGGTGGGGAATTGGTTGCTCATACCAGGTCTCTGCCTTCCCCAGGGACAGACATGAATGCAGCTCTCCTGGCAACAGCCTCAATACTGAACCAGAACACTACAGGGCCCTCAGGAGGGGCTCGGCTGGTCATCTTCCTCACGGATGGGGAGCCCACAGCAGGAGTGACCTCACATGTCCACATCCTCCACAATGCTCAGAGGGCCCTGGCTGGCCAGGCAGCCCTCTTTGGACTAGCTTTGGGCGATGACACTGACCTACCCCTTCTACACTGCCTCTCAATGGAGAACGAGGCACAGCTCACCGCATCCGGGAGAACCAGGACACTGCTGTGCAGCTTAAAGGCTTCTATAACCTCATTGCCTTGCCCCTGCTGTCTGACATCCGCTTCCACTACCAGGACAAACCTGGAAGTGCCAAACCTCCAGGCAGCCACTTCCCCAATTATTTCCAGGGCTCGGAGCTGATGGTGGTGGGCCAGCTAGGTCAGGGGCAGCCTGAGCTCCAGGTACACCCGGAGGCCCGGGGCCCACACAACCACCTGCTTATAGCATCCCGGAGTGAGGAGGCTGCCAGCGGCACAGAGCCAGCATTTGGCTGCCTGGCCCACAGGGAGCTCAGCCAGGGCCAAGGCTTCCTCCAGCATCTTTGGGCCTATGTGACCATCCAGGGCTTGCTGGAAGCCCACCTTGGGACCAATGACTCAGCCACCCGCAGACTGCTGGTGGAAAAGGCCCTCAACCTCTCTCTGTATTTCCATTTTGTGACACCCTTGACCTCACTTGTTCTGGTAAAGCCAGAAGCAGGGGATCAGGGCCCACATCCAGCCCTGATGGCCATAAACCAGCCCACAGCTACTGGGAAGTCCCCAAGGCCTCCTATCCTTACTGGCCCCACTGAGCCCCTGCTCCAGGGGGCAAGACTCACCACCACTTCACCTGGGCCCTCATCTGCAGCCAAAGTTGGGAAGCCCAGGGTGACCAAACAGAATCAGACTCCCCCTATTCCCTGGGTACACCAAGCTCCTGGGGATCTATTGTCTATGAAACCCACAGCATCTTCATTCCCTAAGACTAGTTCCTTGTCTCCTCCTAGAGTGAGTCCTGTCACTCTGTCACCTCTGAGCTCCCCCCAAACTGGATCCCTATTGTACCCCAAACCAAACAGCTCATCTTGGTATAATCCTGGCTTCCTGGTTCCCCCTAGATCTGGCTCCATAACCACCCCTAAACCTAGTGCCCAAGTTCTCCCAAGTCCTAACATCTTATTAGCCCTTAATTGGCCATCTCCTCCCAGAGCTGTTTCTCCATCTCTCTCCAGAACTGGCTCCCTGGTTCACCTAAATCCTGACATTTCCTTATCCTCATCTCTCCAAAAATATGTTTCTCCAGGTCCCCCTAAACTAAGACCCCACCCAAATGTCAACACTCCAAACTCCAACACTTCATATTTCCCCAAACCAAACACCCTATCTCCCCCCAAACTGGGCCATGTTTCTTTCCCCAGAACTCAAGCCCCTTTATCTCCCAAACCAAACATCCTACCCCAACACAATCCAAGCTCCCCCAAATCTGATACCTTCTCGCCCTATAAGTCTAGTTCCCAGTTTCCCCCCAAACCTGGCTCCTCAAATCTACCAAATCTGATGTTCAATCTCCACAAACCCAGTTCCTCATCTCCCCTTAAAGCCCAAGTTCTGTCATAGCCTAACCCAAGTATCCCATCCCAGCATACTCCCCCCAAATGGTCTCTGCCAGCCCCCCATCATCTGAGTTCTCCATTACTCCCTAGACTTTCCACCCTTTTTTCCCAAAATGTCCCAGCAAGTCCTTATGTTTCAATAGCACGGAACCCTCACACCTCATCTCCCTCCCAACTTGGTTCCCCATCTCTCCCCCAAACTGGAGAATTATTGTACCCCAGTCTTTCTGTACCAGCCCATTCT
This sequence comes from Gymnobelideus leadbeateri, assembly GCA_011680675.1. NCBI lineage: Eukaryota > Metazoa > Chordata > Mammalia > Diprotodontia > Petauridae > Gymnobelideus > Gymnobelideus leadbeateri. The sequence continues at coordinate 29,858 of WOXC01010578.1, read as the reverse complement.
TCCTCCAGACCTAGTTCATCATCCCTTTCTATGTTGAGCCCCCCAGCTCTCTATAACTTGAGCACACCTGAGATCACCCTAACCCTTGTTCTCCCTGAGGAGCCAGTCCAACTTCTGGAAACCCTGCCAGATTCAGGATTCTCTGGGTCCTTGAAGCCTCCAGTTATCTACACCTTCCCCAACACCCACAGCCAAGGGAGAAGACATGGTGAGTTATTGGTGCAGAATCCACAGACTCTCCTTGCCTTTGCCCCCCAGTATGAACCCTTCTCCCAAGTCTCTCAAGGTTCAGAACTTGCTTGTAGGACCTCTGGGGTGTTGTATGTCACTCCTTAAGTGTAACTCTATGTCAATCTGTCTCTCTAAGGGTCTCTGAATGACTGTCTCTGTGCATCTCTAGATCTTTCTGTAGAAATCTGACTCTTTTCATATCTCTGAATATCTCTTGTGGGTCTCTGGACCTTTAAATGTCTCTGCATGTCTCTGAGTTGGTGAATGTCACTCCCTTTGTATGCCTGTGGGTCTCTTAATAATTATATGTCTATAGGTCCTTGGGTCTTTCTGGTCATCTCTGTGATTATGGGTCTCTGGGTACACACACACACACACACACACACACACACACACACACACACCCCCTTGGCAATTTCTCTGTGACTGACTTTTTTTTTTGCTTTTTTTTTGGAGGGGGGAAGGTTGGGCAATTGGGGTTAAGTGACTTGCCCAAGGTCACACAGCTAGTTTTTGTGTCAAGTGTCTGAGGCCACATTTGAACTCAGGTCCTCCTGACTCCAGGGCCAGTGGTCTATTCACTGTGCTACCTGGCCACCCCTGTGACTGACTTTTGATGCCTTTTTCTGAGTATCTCTGGTACTTGTGTGTCCCTCTGGGGTTGCTAGGTCTTTGAGTTACTGTTTCTCTATCTCTGTAACAATGTGTCCCTAGGTACTTTGGTTCAGTTCCGGGCCTCTGTGGTTGCAGGTCTCTGGGACTGGTAAAACCAGTTTTCGGGCAAAAGCCTTGGGACAAGCGGTTAGGAGCAGGGGAAGAAGCATTGGGGTATACTTGTCACCTTGACTTCTCTCTGGGCTAGTTAAGAATTCATTCAGACATAACTTATGAAGCTAGCCTTGCAGGGCCCCAGGCTTTAGGGAGGTCTCAGACTTTCAAGGAGACAAGACACAATCTCAAAGACCTAGCAGAAGTGGGGGGTAGGTCAAAATTATCCTGCAAAGAGACAAACTGGGAACCCCAGCGATTCTCTTCCTTTAAACCCCCAGGGATTCAAGGGGAGCCTCTGAAATCACCAGCAGTTTTTACCTTCTCCTCTTCAGGTAAGGACACTCATTTGTTTGTTATCTGTTTGAACAGGGGGGACCAGAGGGGGAAAGAAGCCCCCAGCGGCTTCCCCTGCACTGCTCCCTTGGCGGGGCTGGGTGTCTTTGTGCCTTACAGTGGATGGAGATCCACATTTTGAGATCCAACTGCCAAACTCAGAGAGTAGAATCTGGTTCACAGTGGCCAGAAGGACAGGGGACACACTTCAGCTCATCAGAGACCCTGAAGCAGGTAAGGGGCCCAGAGAAAGTGGGGAGGGGGAAGATGTAGAGAGACAGAGAAAGACAGGTACTGACAGCCAGACCTTGAGGCAGGGCCCCAAAGACCCAGAGGACCAGAAGAAAGAAAAGTATCTCCATAGTGGGGGCTCTCATTGGAGCCTCCCAAGAACCATGAACCCTAGGAGGCAGGTGTTTTTATGCTTCCCGCTTTAATACTGTTATCTTCCCTCACTTCTGGTATTTATTTCAAGTAACTTGGAGAGGGAGTAGGGAGGAATAAATCCCTGCCCACAAAAAGGGTCTCATCTCTATCTTTGACCCACATGATCTTAGAGGTCATTTAGCCCACTGCCTTCAATAGCAGACTGACTGACTGACATTCACAGAGGAAGGCCCTCACTCACAATTCAAGAAGGCCAAAGGAACAAATATACCCTTCTATGTATACACTGGGGACTACAGAGCCCTATCACTGAAGAATGGATTACAGCAGTCCGAGTTAACTGGGAGGTTGGACAAATGCAGGGAAAACGCCAGAACTAAATACAGAACACTACCAAGATACACAGAATACAATACTGCCATGGTTCTGGGACCACATACGGTTGAGAGGCCACTCTTGCCTACCGCCCCCCATAATTTCATAGTGGGAATAGGGGGAAGGGGAGGGACTCAATTGGCAGAGGATTTCTTTGATTTCCCTTGAATTCTAAAGGGCACCATCATCACCAGTAGACTGGCCATAACAATGCATTAAAGAAAATTACAAAATGGCCGTCAATCCTATGTGGCCCCTGCCACTTCTACAGTGATGGTGATAGTGTCCAGAAGGGTGCAGCAGCTTCAGAGAATCATACGGCTTTTTAGAATGTCTACAAAATTTTATTGGACTATGCAAAAACATATCTACACAAAGAAATATTAAGAAATCCAGAGAGAAGAATCCAAAGGGCCAGAGGGTCATAGCAAGAATATCAGACCCACAGAGAGACTCAGAGACACGTGAGAACTGGGAGATGACAGAAAGGCACATTCAGGGAGAGTTACAAAGAGAAAACAATAGACCTACAGTGAGCCAGAGATCCATAGAGAGGCAAACCCTCAAGAAAGACCTGCAGAGACAAAAAAAGAGCATGCCAGGATGCAGAGGAACAGCATGGCTGAGGCTGGCATATTGTAGTGCCAACACTTAGACAGGTCCCTTATGCTGGCCAGGCCTGTTTCCTCAGCTATAAAATGAGTAAATCGGTCTAGATGGCCCCTGAAGTTCCTTCCAACTCAAAAATGTTATCCCCCCACCCCGCCCCACTCCATGGGGGCTACAGTGGCCTCACCTGTAAAATGAGGTAACTGGACACAATGGTCTCTGAGGTCCCTTAAATCTCTGAGTCTCTGTTTCTAAATCCTGAAAGATACTGGGAAAGAGACATCCCCAACTCCCTGGAGTTTGCTCACAGAAGCCCTCTCTCCTCACACACAGCCAAGTCAGTCATCCTAGGTCTGGATCCAGTGTAGATTGCAGCCTGACCAGCCCTCTCTATCCTTCCCCTATCGCTGGTTGTGCATCATTGTTTAAAATCTGAGGCAATACCCATCTCTCCCCTGACTCCAGGGCTGCAGGTCAGTGGCCACCTCCTAGGGGCACCTCCAAAGCCAGGCCATGAGCACCGGACCCTCGCCTACTTTGACAAGATCGTGGTGGTTGTAAGGAGACTCCAGGACCCTTTCATTATCCATGTGACTCCCCACCAGGTCAGCCTAGAAACTGAGGGCATGACAAAGAGACTCAGCTGGGACCTGCCTCTTCTTAGCCTGCAGTATGGGCCTAGGCTGAAGCTAATTCTACAGCACAAGAATGCCCTCACCATCCGTCTCGGCCTGCACCTTGAGTTCTTTATCAGGAGGCATCGTGACAGGCACTCCACCCCCCTGAGGCTCCCCCATCTTGGTTTCTACATGGTTAATGGGCATGGCCTGAGCCACTCTGCTCAGGGCCTCCTAGGTGAGAAGATGCTGCCATTATTTCTCTCCTTGAACCCTAAGCCTTCAACCATCTAGCCTCAATCTCCCTCTCCAGCCTCCTCTTCTCATATACACACAAAGTACATTCCTCTGCTCCTGCTATGCTGCTGCCCCCAAGTCTGACTCCAACTTCCAAGTTCCTTTTTTGGCTAATAAAACCTTTCCTGGTTTTGAAAAATATAATTCCAGTTTGCAAAACCCTCAATACTCAGCCAGACACTCTGGATTGGCCAAATCCTTGTTGACTTCCTTCGTCTCATCATACCCTTGGCATACATCTGGGAAGTAGTGGGGTAGGAATCGTTGCCCCCATTGGTTGGAAGGGGAATGAAAGGAAGCCCAGAAAGAGGAACTGATCTATAAGCCCCAGGAATAATACCAAATCTCTCTGCTCATGTGTTCCCACAGGACAATTCCAGCACACGGATCTCCTTGTGAAGCAAACAGTCAGAGGGGCTTGGCTAGAAAGGCCAAATGGCCCCAATGTGCCTCTGGCCCCTGCTGTCCCAGGGAAGAACTTGCTTTCTAGGGGCCCCTGCTGGAGAGTGAAACCTCAGGATGTGGAGAAGCTGCTGGGTAGACTCTACAGTGCCTTTGTGCTCTGAGGGGCAACTTCTCCCTTTGGGGAGACCACCCTGCCCTCAAGCCCAACCAGCCATCAGGCCCTGCAGTCTCTCCTCCTGCTCTTCTTCCCCCTCCCCTTTCCCTCTTGGTTTATCTCTTTTCCTGACCATCTCTTCTTTGATAGGATCTGAGATTTAGGATTGGGATTTTCAAGATTTAGAAGGGACCAGGGGGTGGCTAGGTGGCACAGTGAGTAGAGCACCAGCCCTGGAGTCAGGAGGACCTGAGTTCAAATCTGGCCTCAGACACTTAACACAAAAACTGTGTGACCTTGGGCAAGTCACTTAACCCCAATTGTCCTCCAAAAAGCAAGAAGAAGAAGAAGAAGAAGAAGAAGAAGAAGAAGAAGAAGAAGAAGAAGAAGAAGAAGAAGAAGAAGACGACGACTTAGAAGGGACTGTATGGAGCACTATGAGTTCAATGTATGTATGAGTTCAATAACCACATTTTGCTGATGAGGAAAGTGAGTCCCAGTGGTTTAAGTGCCTTGCCCAGGGTCACACAGGATTCAAATTCAGGTACTCTGTCCACTGAGAGAAAGGGAAAAAGCCAATGGGAAGGAACCCTTTGCCTGGCACCAATCCACCCAGTCTGTTTGCTAAGCGTGCTCAGGGCTACACCACATTGCCCCTTTTGCTCCTCACTTCCTCTTTCCTTGGTTATTTCTTATTTTGGCAGGGGGTGTCGAGGCAATTGAGATTAAGTGACTTGCCCAAGGTCACACAGCTAGTTAAGTGTCAAGTGTCTGAGACCAGGTTTGAACTCACCTCCTCCAGACTTCAGGGCCAGTGCTCTATTCACTGTGCCACCTAGCTGCCTCCCTGGGTCATGTGCTCCTCTACTCTTTCCATGTCTACCCCAAATCTCCTTTCTTTCCCATTCTCCCAAAATCTCAAGGCATTTCGAGAAAGAAACAGGAGGCAGCGTGAGTCAGGTCAGTCAGATCACCTCCATCCCCTGGACCAACATCTCTCCTCAGAACCTGGTGGGACAACTCAGGACCCTGAGCCCAAGGGCTTCAGGAAGAGCAGTGTCCCCCAGGCCAGCAGCCCTGCTTCCAGGCCCGCCCTTACAGCCATCATTGAGCAGAAATCCTTGTGGGAAGGGAGCCCACCTTCCTCATTACCACCAGTGACAGCTGCTGACCAACTGCAGGCAGATATAGAGTTACAGGACCCCTGAAAGTGGTAGCCCCTCCTAGAGGCATCAAACTCATGGTCTGCATGCTGAATATGACAAAATTCCATGGGAGGCTAGAATCAGATTAAAATATGGTTGGGAAATGTTTAACAAAATAAATGAAAATAAAATAATGTTAAATTGTTTTCTATGTCAATCTGCAGTCTTGGGGGATCTGTTTCTTTTTGAGTTGGACACTGCAGCCCTAGACCAGTAGCCCTGCTTCCAGCCCCAGGCGCTCAGCCTGGGAGGCAAACCCTGGCAGCTCCCAAGGGGTCTCCAGCCACAGCTCCCGAGACCCTAAAAGGAAAGTCCTGGCCATGGACGGCAGAGCCTGTGGCCATTAAGGCCCAAGCACCTGCCTGTCTGCTCCACCCTGAGGACCGTGGGACCTTTACTTTCATTGGATTTGGGGCTGGAACCTTCCCTGAGTGTTATCTCCCGCTAGAATGGGAGCCCCTTGAGGGCAGGGACCGTCTGACTCTTCTTTTGGATCCACAGGGTTTGGCACACAGTAGGTGCTTAATAAATGCTTCATTCCTCTTCCTTCCTTAGGAGCAAGCTAGATTTGATGGGGAAAGGGCAGGATTTGGAGTCTAAATTACTGGCTACTTGGTGATCTTGGATAACTCCTTTCCCTCCTAGGGCCTCAGTTTCCTCTTTTGTGAAATTGAGAGCTTATATTAGATGGTCCCTAAGGCCTCTTCCTAAATCCTATGAGCATATAAGGTAGGGTTCAAGGTCCACTCCACTAAGTACAGGGAAGTCACTAAGCCTCCACCAACCTGTTTTCTCCTTGAGGCCAGCAGTTTATAAAAACACTGTGCAAGATCACAGAATGACTCAGGGGAGGAGAGTAAAGTTCAGTCACCTCCAAGACAAGTGACTAAAATGTCACATATCAGACTTGGGTGACTAAGCCCATGGGTATAGGATTTTCTCCTGCATGAGGGGTGGGGCCAGATCAAGAGGGCAGGGAAGCAGCCTCTTCCCTAACTTCTCTTCAGATCTCTTGACCTGAAGTTGACACTTCCTTCCAGGACTTCTGGTTTCTAGCTTGAAAAGGCAAGATGGATGAGTCCAACTTGACCACAGAGTGTGGAAGGAAAAGACTGGGCCAAACTCACCAGGAGAAGAACTGATAGTCTTCATCACGTTCCTACACCCAATTAGTTACACTGCGGACTTCTGGGAACTTCCCCTTGGGTAAAATCTCGGATATCCCACCAAACTGAGTTACCTCACTCCCAGCAGGAGAACTCCATACTTACTCTGATTTCTGACTTGGATAAATTGTGGAACTGCTATTTGGAGGAAAGGGAGGGAAACCTTGGAAATAAAATCTGAGTCCTGTCCTCCTTTCCTCCTTCATGAACAGCAATCAAAAGTTTAGCTTGTACCTGAAAATCGCATCTGCCAAGGGTGGGGAACCTGCAGCCTTGAGACCACCTGTGGCCCTCTGGGTCTTCAGGTGTGGCCTTTTTTCCTGAGTTCAAGTTTTACAGAACAAATCCTTTTGTAAAGGGGCTTTGCTCTCTGAAGTTTGGATTCAGTCACAGGGCTGCACTTGAGGACCTAGGGTGTCACACATGGCCCTGAGGCCACAGGTTCCCCACCCTTGTCTAATATAGGCTAGACTAATAATATGTAAGGGATCAGCCCAGGATTCTTCTCTGTAGTCACAACCTCCTCTTTCCCCTTATGGCTGGAATGAAAGCCTCCCTTTGAGAATAGTGGAGGGAGAAGAGGTTACACTTTCATTCCTTATCTCATAGGGTTAGTAGGAAAAATGGCTCAATATACCTTAAAGCTTTCTCCCTCAATTTCTTTATACTCATCTTTCTACTCTTCTCCTATCTATCTTTTCTCTGTCTACTCTCACCTCTCAAGTCACTACATTACACCTTCTGGGTAAGGCTGCCTGTTTGACATCTCTGATCTAGACCCTATCCACTGGAGTGACATTGAATGCAGGGCAAGTGAAAGGCAGGGGAGCACAGGTTATTCCAAGATGGCCAGAGAACCATCTGATGGCCAAAGGTGGGGATAGGACCGACTACCTGAAACAGCAGAGAGAGTATCTGGCCTGGAGTTAGAAAGACTCATCTTCCTGAGCTGAAATCTAGCCTCAGAGACTTACTGGCTGTGTGATCCTAGGCAAGTCACTCTACCCTGTTTGCCTCAGTTTCCCCATTTGTAAAACGAACTGGAAGGGGAAATGGTAAACCACTCCAGCATCTTTGCCAAGAAAACCCCAAATGGGGCCATGAAGAATCAGACCCAACTGAAACAACTGGACAACAAATTGGGTGAGAATATGAGAGACACAGGAGAGATAACGAGCTGTGTTTTGGACATAACAAGATTGAGATGCCTTTGTGAAAGCTCAGGTCCAAGTCAAGGTGGCTGGGGAGTCCTCAAAGACAGGGAATTGAGGCTGTCATTGACCTGATAACAACAGTAGTCTGCTGCCCTTCCACACCTAGTGCCCAACAACTAATGGAGAATCTCCCAAGACTTAGCTGATGCCTACAGTCCAATTGTGGTGCTTGACATGGGCATAAAGGACATTTCCCAAAGGAGCCCAGAAGAGCTCCCCACAAGCACCCCCAGCCCACACAGAGCTCAAACACCTCCTGCTTGGTGTGGGACCACAAAGGGGGGCCACCTCGGAACTGGCAGTTCATGGTTTTCTTCCAGGCTGTCACTTGGCATGCCTGAGGAGGCTCCTGGCCAGGGAAACAAGGGTCCCAGGCCGCGCATTGTCTTCCTCCACAGTGGGCAAGAGTCCTTGAGCTCTGGAGAGGAGTTTCAGACTGTTTTCAGCCACTAGATGGCAGCAGAGCACCAGGAATGGAACTCCAGAATGCAGGCTGGTGGGGGAGGAGAAGCATACTGCATCTTGCACATCCTGACAGGGATGGAAAGAAGAGCGAGGGCATGGGCAAGGGTGGGCCCGCAAGCCGGGACGGAGCATTGACAGGCCAAGGGCAAAGGCCCAGCCCAAAGGCTAAGGGCATACATACGAGCCCGGACACAAGCCTGAGCCCAGACAGAGGTCTGGACATGCAGACAGACATGATGACAGGCAAGGGTCGAGGCCTGGCCACAGGCAGAGCAAGCCACGTGGTGGGTGGGCAGAATGAATCGGGACCCCCGATGGAGCAGGCAGCAAAGCAGAGCTGGCAGACCAAAGGTCTCTGGCCCTCTCAGGAGCAATCAGGCTCCCCTGGGGAGCCAATGCCCCCTGCCTTCTTCAGGAGCCCCAAAACCCTCCCTCTGCATTCCTGCCATGTAAGAGCCCAGCCTGAGAGCCAGAAACGACCTTGGAGGACATCGGGTCCACTATCCTCAATTTCCAGATTTGGAGAAATCTGAATCCTCAGAAGCATGAACTGTGGGCACAAGAGGTGCAGAGACTTACCCAAGGTCACAGGGCTTATAAGAGTGGGGGGAAGGGTGGGAATCCGAGTCTTGCAGATCCCAAACCTGAGGCTCTATATACAGCACCATTTCTGCCACTCTGTGGTGGCACACTAGCTTTTGAGTGGAAAGCCTGGAGGGCCAGACTCTCCCTTGGACATTCCTGGCTGGCAGGAAGAGTCTGTCTTCCCTTCCAGGCTGGGTTGTTGGAAAGCAGGTTACAGCTGAGGCTTGGTGGTCCCTTGGAAGTGTAGTATCTGCGTTCCTTTACCTTACCTTGGCCTCTCCAGCAATGGTTCTCTTGGAGGGACATCCCTTCATCCAAGCCTTTCTGAGCTTCTCACAATTCTGCAGCAGCAGTATTTCTTCCTGGGTAATGAGACACCGTTACCTGAAGTTTCTTCGGCTGCTCCCCAGGTGACGGGCATGCGTGCAGTCCTACGTTTCCAGTCTTTTGTTACCATAAGAGTGGGGATGAATATTCTGTGTCTCCGAGGGCCCTTTCCCTGTCTTCCACTTTTGCCCAGTAGTGATGGCCCTGGTTCAAGGGGCGGGGCAGAATCGCTGTGGCAACTCTTGTAGGAGACTTCCAACTCTCCTTCTGACCACCCCCACCCCACCTCCATCCCGATCCTAGGTGTCACTTGGAAGGAATGCGGCATGAGAATCATCCAGTTAGGACTAAGTCACAAAGGCAGGATGAGCTGGAGCAAGCCGCGGGTAAATCTGACACTCTGGAAGCCTTTCCCTTCGAGGAAATGGGCAAAATCCCTGGAGGGATTGGCTTTGTTGATAGCTAGACCTGAGGAAGTGCGGGAGGCATGTCACTTCAAAGTGTGGCCCTCCTTAGAGAGCCGGTTGTGAAACATTCCCAGCATCCCAAAGGTGGCAGGTATAGAAGCGTTGGGGGCTCGGAGGAAGCCAACTGGGCTGGAGTGCCACGGGTCGAATTCAATCAACTGACAAGCATTTCCTAAGCCCTTTGCCTCTGCCAGGCACAGTGCTGAGGCCTGAGGAGAAGCCACAAAGACCAAAGAGAGAACACGTTCCCTGTCCTCAAGGAGCAGACTTTCAGGAATAGGGAAGGCGCACATTTATGGTGGCAGGCGAGCTGCTGCTGCTGCTGCTGCCACTGCCGCCGCCACCGCCGCCACCACCGCCGCCGCTGCCCTCACTGCCCAGCGGCAGCACAGGGGAAGGGGAAGGAGAAGGGGAATTAGGGCTGAGGACAAAGGGCCGTCCCCGTCTTGCCCCCTCACATGGCGCACCCCCAGCCTTCCAGCCAGAGGGAAAGGGAGACAAAGAGAACCCTGGCGGACACGGCTCGCGCCCACGTCTCTCCGTCCTAGGCTGGAAGATGGGAGCCCTAGTCTGTGAGGACCAAGGCAGGAGGGAAGGAAAGAGGGGAAAGAGAGAAAGCCCATCACCAGTCTGCAGCCCCTGTCCAGCGCCAGCCTGCTGACTCCTCCCTCCCCAGTGCCACTAGGACTAGCAATGGACTTTACTGCCCCTCTGGCCAAGCCTGCTTTGGCCTCTGCTTTGCCATCTCTACCACGATGGCCTCGGGAAGCTCAAGAAGCCTGCCCATTGTTCCATGGCCGAGACCAAGGCCCCCCAGAACGAAGGTTTTGTTGACTGGAGAAGCCCTGTCCTACCACGAACGCTAAAAAAAGCTCTGCACCACACGCAGTGGCATCAGCTGCAGGGCAGGATGGGAAAGGCAGGAAATGCCTCAAGGTCAAGCCTCGATAGGACCGGTCCCCACCTTTACTCCCTGCCCCATTCTAGCAGGGCATACCCTTAGTTAATGGGGGGTGGGGGCATCAGGCAGGATATCTGGCGCATGGTGAGAACCCTTCCCATTTGAGCCTCTCCACACTCCTGGGAGGAAGGTGCTCTTATTGTACAGATCAGGAAACACAGGCTCAGAGACTGACCCTGGACCACACAACAACCAAGGATCTGATTCAAGCTCAGGCTGACTCCAAGCCCAATGGGCAGGCAGAGAAACTGCCATTGAGCCTCTCAGACTCCTCCCTGCCGCCACACCACCTGCAGAGAGAGAGGAAGAGTCCTAGTTAGGCTTGTGGGTTAAGTACTCTTCCAGAGCCTGCAGCAGGCTTTCTTCCCTCCCCCCCACCCCACGACTCCTCCCTTCCCTCCCCCCATTCCCTCCTGCACCATCATTCTGGCCTCTTGAAGGCTCCTCCCTAGGAGGGCCTCAGCGCCACCAGTAGCAGAAGGTAAAGAGGGCAGGAGGGGGGAGAAGGGGGAAGGGAAAAGGGTGGGAGGAAAACCTTGCCCCCCTCCCTAATCCTCCTTCTCTCCCTACCCTTCCTCCTTTTCCTGCATAGTCCACACTCAGTCGCTGGCTCATGAGGACCGAGGAGAGAAGCCCCGGTGGGATCCTTCCTCAGTGAGAAGAGAAGGCCATGAAATCCTCGGAGCTCTGCTAGTCGCCCCCCAACCCAAGTCCCAACTTCTGTCCTTTGCTACTTAGATGCTACCACTATCAACACGGGGAAAGGGGGAGGAGAGGGAACCCTAACGCCATTGCCCTTCCACCTCATCCAATGTCTGGCACAAAGCAGGAGAGGCAGCCACTTCCCTGGGTTCACTGATTTGAGCCTTCCTCCTGGCTCTGCAGCAGCACAGGGGAAGGGGAGGCATGGGAGGGACAGAGAGCAAAAAGCCACCCAGCCCCTGCCACTCATCCTAGCCTACACAGGCTCCTCCCTCCTAAGCAGCAGCAGCAAAACCTTGACCCGCCCCCTCCAAGTCCTTCTGGCTGTCCTTCTCTCCCCACCTTTCTCCCTTTTCTAGCACTTTCCATGCTGTGTCATTGGCTCGAGAGAGAGAGAGAGAGAGAGAGAGAGAGAGAGAGAGAGAGAGAGAGAGAAGGAGGAGGAGGAGAGGGGGGAGGCATCCCCAATAGCCTGCCCAATCAGACTCCTCCCTCTGCGCCATGGCAAGTCCAATGAGAAGGAAGCGCACCCCTCCTACACAAAGGCCCCCCCCCCCAGCTTCTCTCCCCGCCCTTCCTCCTTTTCTAGCACGTTCTACCTTGGTTCTTTGGCTTGAAAAAGGGAAGGGAGGAGAGAGGCTCCTTAAGGCTCGTTCCTAAGCTGCCCAGGTAGATTCCTCCCTCTGGGCCATCTGTAGAGAGAAGGGCAGGAACACCTCCGAACTCTACTACCCCCATGTTGCACCTTCTGTCCTGCCTCGCTCTTTAAGCCTTACTATTAGCTAGGGGAAGGAAAGAGGAAGGGAGAAAGAGGAAACCCAGCCGCCACTGCCCTACTCCCCCACCCCCCGCCCGCCCCCACTACCTGCCCACACCATTCATGGTTCACTGATGGAGCCTTCCTCCTGGCGGTGGCAGCAGCACAGGGGAAGGGGAGGCAGGAGGGGGATAAAGGGCAGAAGCCCCGCCCCCCTCCTCTGTCACTCATGCGAGCCTTACACAGGCTCCCAAGGGCCAGCAGCAGACGGGAGGAAACCCTTGACCCCCCCCCCCCGCCCCCGCCCAAGTCCCTCTGGTTGCCCTTCCTGCTTTTCTAGCTTCCTCCATCCCCAAGCATTGGCAGTGAGGGGAGAGTTACGAGGCAGTCAGACTGTTACATCTGCACCATCTCAGGCTCCCATGGGAAGTCCCCCAACCCTCCGGCACTCTGCTCCTTTTCTAGCAGGTTCAGTCCGCAGTCAGCTGGTAGATTGGCCCCTGGGCTTCTCCTTCCTAAATTGCCAAAAGGTTTGCTCTGGAGAACTTCGCTAACTTTCACTCGGTTTTGAGCTTGGGTTTGCCAGTTCTGCCATTTTCCATCACAAGGCAGAGACTGGAAAAAGGAAGAGACGGAAGGAGCCGCATGCTCTTCCACCCTCCCTCCCCCCCCCTCCCCGCGGGTTGCCTATGTTTCTACTGCAGCATCCCGGGCTAATCCTGCTCCTCCACCCCCACCCCCATCTCCCAGCACCATAGACACTGGGGGAGGGGGGCCGCGGAGCCTGAGCACTTGTTGCCATAGCTACGGTCCCTCTCTCATATTCTATTCAAGGATATTCTAGCTCTAGTCCATGGTGCCCGGGGAGAATGAAAAGCGAACGAAAAATGCCATCCAAGCATTCCCTGTTTACAGGCTTCTCAGCCTCCTCCCTCCCAGACATCAACTCAGAAATAGAGAAACCCTTTCCAAACACTTCTTTCCAACCATCTCCTCCTTCCCTTCCCCCTCCTCTAACCCGTCCCTCTTTTATAATTCTAGGAGGGAGACATAATTCCAGAGCAGTAGCTGGAGTGGACAGGAAAGAGAGGAGGGCCTGTGGGGGAAGCCTGAATGTATAGGTAGAAGTGGACTGGGTAGAACTTGGCTAGGTGGGCAGGGAGAGGCTGGAACGAGCAAAGGTGCAGGGGTGGCCACGCCAAATGCATGATGGGGCCCTTCATGCGCTCTAGAATCCTGGGAAGAGTAGTTAGATGCCCTTTGGTGACATACCCTACCCATTGGAGCAGGGGCTGGGAGTGCTACAGATGTTTGAGTTTTGTTGGCTTTCTTTGTCACAAGGACAGCTCTGAGGCATGAAGGGAAGAGGCAGGAAAATAACTCTGATATTAAAGCCACCCCAAGATTGTTTTTCTTTTTTAAAGTCATCTCAGGATAGGGCAGTTCAAAAGGGACTTGGCTTATAGCCACCCCCATAGACATCAAGGCACGAATCTGTTACAAAGCAGCAATGTTGGGCACATGTCTCTTAGGAGCTGGCTTCTTTTGGTTTGGGCCTTCCTCTTCCCATCTTCTGGCCCTGGAGGCCCCAGAGAATAGTAATCTCAGCGAATAGGAGTGTTTTAGCCCCCCCACACACAGCTCTTGTGGGGCTTCAGGCAAAGCCCTGAATTGCACATGGCTGTGAGGCCATTGGACCCCCAGACACCAGGGTAAAGTGGAAGTTTCACAAAATGCATGAGGTTGTCCAAAATTGTCTGAAAACACCATCGTCCAAGTCAGGTGTAGGCATTGGAGACTCAGAAGCAGAATCAGTAAGTGCAGACTGTGTGTGATTGCCTCTGTCCTAAAAGAGCCTGGCCCTGGAAGTGGGATCTCAGACTTCAGTTCTGGCTCATATCAGAACTAAAAGAGGGACGGCTTAAGCCATTCCTCCTATGGGGGAGTGATCGATGAGGGCTAGCTGGCCTCCACCCCATGTGGTTTGAAATTCAAAGTCAAACAAAACAATTAGAGATGTGGGACAGGAACTCAGTGGAGAGACTGGGGCTGGGCATAGAAATCTGGGAGCCGTCTCCAAGCAAATGACAAAAGCACGCATGGGAACTGAGGTTGCCAAAATCAAGCCTGGAGAGGGCTGTCCCCACTGCAGGCACCAAAACCCAGATATGACCCTGTCACTCCCCTACTAAGTATACTCCAGCAGCTCCCTTTGGCTCCCAGGATTCCTCTGGTTGGCTTCTAAACCTTTCCCAATCTTGCTCCAGCCCTGTCTTTCCAGACAAAATACACATGGCTTCCCTTCATGCGTGCTTCATTTCAACCAGAGGGGCCTTCTTCTTCTTCTTCACATCCAAAATGCCATGTCCTCTGTGTTCCTGGGTATTCCCATTGGCTGCCCTCTCTGCTGGAATGCCCTTCCTTCTCCCCACTGCCTCTTAGACCCTCAGCTCAGGCACCAGCCCCTACCTGAGGCATTCCTTGGCCCACCACCACCAAACAACTTGGAAGCTATTTTAGATAAACCCAGAGAGACCTGCTTCTGGGAGGTAGACACTGCTTCATTTTTGCCTTTGTCTTTCCAGTGTCTGGCACAGTGCCTGGCATGAAGGCACATACTGCTTGGTTAGTTGATTAAAACCTGCTAACTCCTGCCTTCTCCAAAAATCACCCTTCTGTTAAGCTGCAAAGGCCTTTTAGATCCAGCTGTTCTTTTGTAGTGAAATAGCATTCCATGTGTATCTGTATGCTAGGTCCACTCGCTGGTCATTGGACAGAGTACCAACAGCCAAGGCCAATTTTCTAGCTTTCTTAATAGCTACTGCTCCCTTGCCCAGCTCTCTGCCTCAATCCTGCAGCAGCCTAGGGTCCCACCTAGATCTGAAGGCACTTTGTCTTTGTCACCTGCACTGCCCCGACCAAAGAATTTCTCCCCAAGTAGCCAGCATACTAGTGACATACGTCTCTGAACTTGGCTACATTGGGCTAATGGGGTCAGAAAGCAAGCTTGGCAGTCTTTGGACCTGGACCTTTGAAAGGCCTTTCTTTCCTGCCCAGTTCCAAGATGGGAGAAGAGACTTCATGGGCGTGTGTTTGTGGTCTGGGTTTAGGTGCTCGAGTCCCATGAAGGGCACCTGTGATGAGAAAACGCCATTCCCTGAAATGAAAGTCCCTGCAATATGACTTGTTCAAATAAGTTATTACAAATGAAAAATGACATGTGCATGGAAGAAATGGCATACACCCTGATTACAGATATTTCATACAGAGATTCAACTAATAGAAATGGACTCTTGGAAAGAAGATCAAAGGGGGGGGGGGTCACCTTTTAAATTCATCAATGAAACCGCAAGGACATGTGGTGCACGCTTTGATCACTAGGGGGCCCCAGTTGCACGTATGATGATAAGGAGCAGAGCGGATGAAGTTCACTGTCCTACATGGCCTTCAGCCTGCCCCGCATTCAGTTCTGGTCCCCAGTCTGGCTTCAGCATGGCACTGATTGCACTGTCCCGGGGTACAGCCGTGGAAAGAGAAGGGGTAATGAGAGGAAGGCATTTAGCATCCTCAGAAAAACAACTGCCAAGCAGTTACAATGAGCGGGGGAGCGGAACAGGCGGGGGGTCAGAAACTCCCCAGAAGTGAGTGGTCAAGGGGACGGCAAGGAAAATGCCCTTTTTTGGTCTTCATGGCTTAGAGGCAGGAATTCATGCATGAGTGGGAGCAAGGGGGGCTGGGGAGAGATGGCACTGGGGGAGTGAGGATGGGGGGAAAGAAAAATCAACTGAGACCCAAGCAATAGGTCACCAATCCTTTGGGAGCAAGCACAAGGCACTTTCTCTGCAGTAGAAAAAAAGGTCTTGGGGCAGCTGGGTGGTTCAGTGAGCAGAGCACCAGCCCTGGAGTCAGGAGGACCTGAGTTCAAAACCGGCCTCAGATACTTAACACTTACTAGCCATGTGACCTTGGGCAAGTCACATAACCCCAACTGCCCTGCCCTCCCCCGGACAAAAAGCAAATAATAATAATTTTTAAAAAAAAGAAAAGACATCTATCAGCAGTCGTTTTTGTCGTTCAGTCATGCCCCGCTCTCTGTGGCCCCATTTGGGGTTTTCTTGGAAAAGATACTGGAGGGCTTTGCCATGTCCTTCTCCAGCTCATTTTACAGATGAGGAAACAGAGGCAAACAAAATAAAGTGACTTGTCCAGGGTCACAAAACTAGGAAGCATCTGAGGTCAGATTCCAACTCAGGAAGACCTGACAAGATCTGTGAGGTGGCATGGAGGGCTTCAGGAGAGAAGATGTTTGGAATCACTTCTGTGAGGAGTGAGAGAGGCAAGTAATTGGGGGTGAATAAAAAGGATTGCCTTGCTGCAATAACGGCCCAAATGAATTTGGATATCGATTGGCCATGGTCATGGTTGTGGCCATGGTGGCTGTTGTTGTACCTGCTTGGTGCATGCTCCTTCTTCATCTCGGTCTTCAGGACTCAGCTTGGTAGCTTCCTCTGCCCCGGATTCTTCCATCCTGTCTGATAGAAGTCTCTCCATCTTCTATCCTTTCCTGATTCACTTTGGGTTTCCCCTTTTTACTTCCCTCCTCTATCATATATTGGACTCCCTTGCTCACCTCTTGTAGCCTCCTAGTAGATTGTAAGCACCTTGAAATTAGGGAGCGAACTCTTCAAATCTTCCTATTCCCAGCACAGTACCTTGCACTTAGCAGACAATTAAGCATTCAAATAAATTAATACACAGGACTTCATTTCTTTGGGGTTTGTACTCTTTTCTTCATCAGGAATAAAACCACAACTAGCAAACTAAGATACTGTTCCTAGGACTCTGCATTAGTCCGACCATTCTGGAAAACAATAATTTAGCCTGAAAAATCACTGAGCTTCATCTCCTTCAACCCAGCTGTAAATCAATGGTATCCAAATTGTTGCAAAGAAAATGAAAGGCATCAAGAAAGCAAATGCAAAGCCAAGGACTGTATGAAATTTGGCCATGCCCCAAATCCATGTCTCAGTCTGCAGCCTGAGTCCTTCCCCTGCCTGTCAGGTGATGGGCAATCCACTTCATCAGGAATCCTCTGGAACCATGCTTGGCTGACATAGTTGGCAGAGCCCTCTGATCTGTCAAAGCTGGTTGTCTTCAGAATATTGCTATGGTTGTATCAATAGTTCTGGTCACTTCACCTAGCCTTTGCACAGCTAGGTGCTGAGGTGGATAAGAGGGATGAATTTGGGGTCGGCAATGGCTGAGGTTTCTCAGAACCTATCCCTTTAGCCATTTTTTTCTGGCACAGCACATTCATTCACCCTTCCCCAGTTCAGGAGCAGTCCCTCGGTTTCCAATTCTTTGGCACCACAAAAAAAGCAGCTACAAGTCTTTGTGCACAAGTACTTCCTCTTCCTCTTTCTTTGATCTCTTTGGAGGTCAGCATCTACTAGTTTTCCACAGAGCTGTCCAAGCATGGGATGAGCTGCCCTCGAGGGTTAATGAGCTTCCCTCGGGCAGAGACTGAATAACTCCTCAGGTAGGTTGTTCTGGTGTGTGTCCACAAGAGCACAGTAGCAGCTAGCAAATAAGCCACAAGGTGCCACTGTTACTCCAATAATTGCAGGTCACATGGTCCCAAAGTGTGTCAGTCCCTTTTTCTCCAGCTTCTGGGTCTCACAGCTCTGAACAATACTACCCACTGTACTTTCAGAGTCGAAATGCAAAAATGCTCTGGTCCTTGGGAGTCAGAATAAGCCTTGCTTTCCATCTCTGCCCTTCCAGGCTCTCTCTGTCACTCAGCAACTTCTCCTTTGAAATAAAGCCAAAATTTTCTAGCCATTCCAAACCCCAGTGATTGTTGTAACTCACCCGTAGGTCATGGCTCCTTCTTTCTCCAGGAGTTCAGCCCTTAGACTGCCCCATTCCTCTCCTCCGCAACACACCTGCCCTCAATCTGTGCACACTGATGCTTCCCCCTAACTCTAGCCCTGCTTCGCCAGTCCCTCTGCCCCTCCCCAACAAAAGCCCCTGAGAGTGCTGGGAAAGGGCTAGAGGGAGACAATGCTAGAAATGACGCCATTTCCCAAGCTAACACCACCCCCTAGCATCCTCCTTCCATCCACCATCCACCGTTCACTGCTCCAGCCCTCAGCATGCTGTCTGAGGCTATTATCCCCGATCTTGCTTCGTTCACTCTCCTTCCTCTCTAATTTCAGCCTCATAGTGAACCATTTCAACTTTATTTTGTTATTTGCCTCCTTGGACTATGGTAAATGCTTTCTCTAGGAAAGCCTCAGTCCCGGAAGAATCCCACCATCCACTGGTCTTCGGCCTTCTGAATGAAGCTGGAGAAAGTCTTGGGCTTCTGCCTGGGGCCATCACTAATTCCCGGGTAATTCCAGTCCTCTCAATCCTCGATAATTCATTCCCTATCTCACTCACTCTGAGAGCCCCCCCAACTCTACATATCCCCCTCCCCCTTATAACTCAGGTAGAGACCTTGACTATTTAAATGCCTGAGGAAAACTGAGGCTCTTAGAAGGGAGCTCCCTTTTCTCCCTTTCTCTTTATCTCAGAATGCTTCAATATCACCTCCCACTGCCTCCTCCTTTCCCTCATTCTCTGATCAGGAGCCTTTGCTAAGGCTCTGGATTTGCTCTTGATCCCATTCCCTCCTGTCTCTTCTAGATTTCAGTCTCAATTGTCTCTTCTCTCCCTGTCTCTCAATCTCTCTCTTCCCTTCTCTCTCTCCTCTTCTCTCTCCCCTCTTCTTTCTCCCCTCTTCTTTCTCCCCTCCTCTCTCCTGTCTCCTCTCTCTCTCATCTTTAATAATTTCTCCACTACTGTCCACAAACATGCCCAAGTCTCTCCTGGTTCTCCTGCTACCTATCTGACCATTGCTCAGTGTTCAAGTTTCTCTTCATCCTACTAACGGTGACTATACCCCAAGGTTCTATCTTGGGCCGCCTTTTCTTCTCACCTCCCAATGATTTAACTATCAGTTCCATGCTGATCACTCCCAGTTCTATATAACCAATTTCCACATCACCAATTGACTATTGCATACATCACATTTTATGTTCCAGAGAATCTGACTCAATATATTCAAAACTAAACTTAGAATCTTTCCCCCTCAAACCTTAATTCCCCCTGTCATCGTCCATTATTTCTGTCAAAGGCATCCCCATCCTTCCAATGTTCCCATTCAAAATCTCCTCATTTTCCCTCCCTCCTCCAAAGTCAGTCAGTTGGCAGATCTTGTCCTTTGTCCCACATCTGACCTGGCTCCCACCTGAGTTCAGGGCCTTCTCACCTCTCCACTAGATGATTGCAACAGCTTCCTCACTGCTCTTCCTGTCTCAAGTTGTTCCCCATGCCAGTCCAGTCAGCTGAAAAAGTGGTCTTCTTTAAATGCAGGTATGACCATGTTACTTCCCTCCCCAATAACCTCTAGTGGCTCCCTATGGCCTCTAAGTTTGACTATAAACTCAACTGTTGGCTTCCCTGGGCTCCTTCAAAACACATGAAACCTCACTTTGTTCATGTGCCCGCTTCCACTCCTCAGCTAGTGCATCGACTTGATGTTACCTGCCCTCGTATCTGTCTTATCTTGAATGTACACAGTTGTTTCCATATTGTTTCATAAGGATATCATATTTGTAAAGCATTTAACATGGTATCAATAGGCCCTTTTGTTGTTCAGTTGTTTTCAGTCGTGTCTGCCTCTTTGTGCCCTCCTTTGGGGTTTTCTTGGCCAAGATACTGAAGTGGTACACCATTGCCTTCTCCAGCCTGGCACACAGTAGTTTAATGACTGCCCCTTCCTTCCCCTCTCCCCCCTTATGTGACTAATTTGGACCAAAATTTGCTTCCAAAGCATGTTTGTAAACATTTTGTTTTTCTTGCTTTCTCAGCTCAGGGTGGAAAGGGAAAGAATAATCGAGAACAGTGACAACACCAAAGAGTTCGAAGTCTCTGAGGGTGGGGCCAGGTTCTCGCTTTTAGTAAGTGCTTAATAAATGCTTGTTGACTGACCCTTCAGAACTTAGCCCAGGCTACCTTTCCCTCCTCCTTGAACATCACTAACCCTCCTGAACCCTGCAGTCCAGACAAACTTGCCTTCTCTGTTCCTCACATCCAATACTCCATCTCCCACCTTTGTGCCTTTGCACTGGCTGTACCCCATACCTCGAATGCCCTCCCTCATCTCCCTCTCAAAGAAATCCTTCTTTCCTTCAAGATGTAGCTCAGCACAATTTTCTATATGAACAGAGTTTCCTGACACCTGCCCCAGCAACTGTTCATTCGTGCCCTCCCTCTTAAACTTGTATTGAATTGCTTTGTATTTATTCCCTTTATCTTTCTTTTCTACATGCCAAAGAAGGACCTTGATAGTCAAATACAAGGGATCCCATGAACTTAGGTGGCTAAGCCCAAATAACATTTCCAAGAGAGGTTTTCCTTTAGGCTCTTGTCCGGATACCCAGAGGTGGGGGCTCCAAATCTGATAGAAGGCAGACATTCAGCTTCTGATGGTATTTTTCTGGCCAGGCAGCACCCTGAGGACCTAGGCAGTGGTTTCTGCCTCCTTTTTAGGCCTTGAATTACAGGGGTCTATAGCTACTTCTCATGGTGCCCATCTTTGTGTTCTAGGATTGACCTTCCAACAGGGCATGGTAAGGAAGGAGATTTTACTTTGAGTTGTGACATGCACAAATCAAGGTCCCCATTCCAAGCACTCTTCCAGAGACCAGAAGGCCCTGTTTCTCTAGCTGAAAAATGGTCACTCGGGTCTGTTCCACTTGGACATGAGAAAAAGACATGCCTGAACCTCAGACTTCTCACCCAGCAGCTTGTCTACCATCGGGAGCCAAGCATCCCCTACCATGTGTGTGGGAGGAGCCTCCTTTGATCGGCTGCCTGCATCTTTCTAAGTGGTGAGGGTGAGCGATTCCCTCTCTTTTCTGCCATCTTTTCTTTTCCCCAAGCTTTTTCTGGCCACTCTTAGCTATTGTGCCCAGAGTAGATGCCATGAACTGACCTGGTGACAGAGGAAGCCCAGATCCCAAGGAAATGGGCATGGGGTTGTTTGCTTCTGTTCATGTTGCTTGTACTCAGTTTTAGGTGCCTGAGGTGATCATGCCAACCTGGGAGGCAAGATTGTAGCTGGGGTAGTATAGCCAACTAGTCAGCCCAGAATGAGACACTGAGAAACCAGGGTGGCTGGGGCTTGAGTCCAAGAGGGGTTTGGGATTTGGAACTGGGACTGTGTTTTATAGGAACTGAGACAAAACGTGAACTTGATCTTTGAGACTAAGGAAGGGTAGAGGGGGGAGAGGTTTATGCCTCCTACATTTTGAGTGAGCGAATTTGCATTTTTGTGATTATACCTTTTGAAGTAAATATTTCTGTGTAAAAAGGTTCCATTGTTCCATCAAAAATACCATACTTGTGCAGCCCACCAGTGGGATCAAGGAATGTTGTTTTTCAGTCAGTCGTATACGACACTTTGTGATCCCATGAACCACAGCACACCAGACCCTTCTATCCTCCACTGACTTCCCAAGTCATGATCCAAGCTCATGCTCATTGCTTCCATGACACTCTCTATCCATCCCTGCCATCCCCTTTCGCCTTCAGTCTTTCCTAACATCATGGTGTTTCCCAACAAGTGCCATCTTCTCGTTATATGACCAAAGTACTTTAAGCTTCAGTATTTGACCTTCCAGTGAATAGTCTGACTTGATTTCTTTAAGCAATGACTGATTCGATCTCCTTGCCGTCCAAGAGACTCTCCGAAGTCTTCTCCATCCCACAGTTCCAAAGCGTCGATTCTGCAGCTCAGCTTTCCTCAAAGTCCAGCTCTCACAGCCTACATTGCTGCTGGGAAAGCCATAGCTTTGACCATACAGCCCTTTGTGGGCAAGGTGATGTCTCTGTCTGCTGTCCAGATTTTCCAGAGCTTTCCTTCGGAGGAGCAAGTGCCTTTTGATTTCATGGCTGCAGTTGCCGCCTGCAGTGGCCTTTGAGCCCAGGAATATGAAATCTGACACGGCTTCCACTTCTTCTCCCTCTGTTTGCCAGAAAGTGATGGGACCAGTTGCCGTGATCTTCTTTTGGATGTTAAGCTTCAAGCCAGCTCTTACGCTCTCCTCTCTCAGCCTCATCGAGAGGCTTCTCAATTGCTCTTCACTTTCTGCCATCAGAATGGTATCATCTGCATATCTGAGACTGTTAGTATTTCTCCTGCAACCTTAATTCTGGTTTTGATTCATCCAGGTTGGCATCTCATGTGATGTGCTCTGCATTTAAGTTAAATAAATAAATAAATAACATTCCTTTTCCAATCTTAAACCAATTTGTTGTTCCATGTTTGGTTCCAGGTGTTGCTTCTTCTTCTTCTTCTTCTTCTTCTTCTTCTTCTTCTTCTTCTTCTTCTTCTTTGCCTTTTGGAGGGCAATTGGGGTTAAGTAACTTGCCCAAGGTCACACAGCTAGGTTTTTGTTTGTGTGTGCGTTAAGTGTCTGAGGCCAGATCAGAACTCAGGTCCTTCTGACTCCAGGGCCGGCACTCTACTCACTGTACCACCTAGCCGCCCCTCCAGGTGTTGCTTCTTGACCTACATACAGGCTTTTAGGAGACAAATAAGATGGTCTGGTCCTCCCATCTCTTTAAGGATTTGCCACATTTTGTTGTGATCCACACAAAGGCTTTAGTGTAGTCAATGAAGCAAAAGATTTTTTCCTGGAACTCCCTTTGCTTTCTCTATAATCCAGCAAATGTTGACAATTTGGTCTCTAGTTCCTCTGCCTCTTTGAAAACCAGCCTGCTCTTCTGGTAATTCTTGATTCATATATTGCTGAAGCCCAGCTTGCAGAATCTTAAACGTAACCTTGTTGGTGTGTGAAACCAAGGTATGATCCTTGTCCTGTTCACATCCAGCTCTCTTCAGGCCCAAAATGTACTCTCCTAGTGAAGCTTAGTCTTCAGGGTATAGATGACCTTTAGCCCTGTTGAGAGTAGTTGCCTAGCTATTTCCAAGATTTCTAAAAAACTTTCCATCTTGTTCCTGGTCCAAGCTTAAGTAGTAATCACATCTTCCTTCCCTTTTAATTCCTCTTGGACCCACTGGTTGCAAGCACTCATAGTACAGTTCACTTGGGACCAATCTAAAGAACTGAGCTGCTGTAACCCGCCTTTACCAGTCTCCTTGGCTATCACTCTTCAATCTGGCCAAACTGGCCTCTCTGTTCTTCACATCTAATACTCCATCTCAAGGTCTCCATGTGAAGGTAACCTTGGGACAGAGGTCCAAAGGAATTTGGGAATTTGAGGCCCTCTCTGGCATAAATCCAGACAATGCAAGACTCAAACCTCACAGTCTTCTTTAATTCTAGGTAACAAAAGAAGCCCTTGGCTGCGTGATTCAGTAGCTGTCACATGGAATTGACCATCTGGTTCAAGCCTATATCAATCAGTCTTGGTTCTTTGTGGAGTTTTCCCTCTGTAAACTTGGTTCCCACCAGTGTTCTGCTGGCTCAGGAGAGCTTGGTCTAGGTAACTCTCAGGGATTTTCCAGCTATGGTACTACAGTGCTGAGGTCCTTTGCCTCAGTGTACTTGCTTTAGTCTCTTCTGCAGGCCTACTGTAGCAAGAAGGGGCAGCCTTGGAAATCCCTCAGGAACTTATCAGTGAGATCATTTGACAACAATCTCAATTCCTTCTTCTTCTCTGGTCTTCTTTGGCTTCCTCAGTTGTGCTAAAATGGGAGGCCTTGGCCTAAATGATCTCTTAGAGAGTATCTGGCTGGGGAGGGGGAGGGGGAGAGGGAACATGGAGGGCCCTCTTTGTTCTGGCATCCCTTTCCCTCTGTGGATCACCTCAGGGTTCCCCAGTTTTGCTTGGCCACAGTTTACAGCATCCTGGCAAGGGCAGTGGGAAGAAGATGGGCTTAGAATCAGAAGATCTGGGTTCAGAGGCTTTTTATTTCAAGGCTTGAATTTAATTCCCCCATCACTGTCCCATATCTGGTTCTGGCCATGGGGGACTCCGTAATCAATCACATGAGTCAGAACCTGCTTCCTCTGGGATTTACATTGGCCCATCGGAAGGATGTTTGGCCTGAAGCCCAGCTAGAGTTGCCAGACAGCTCAAGGTGAGTGTGCAACTAATTTCCTTAATCACCTCAAGCTTTCCTTCCAACCTGCTTCCCGTGGCCAAGTGAGGGCAGCCACTGGAGCCAATGGGCAGAGCTGGGAACAGACTTTTCTTCAATTGATCCTTCCCAAGTCACTTTCAGAATGGTACCCAAGTGAGAGAAGGGACTTTGTTCTAGCATTTTTGTACCAAGCTGTTAAGCCCTTTCCAGTTGTTTCTTCCAAAGTTCTCGTTTCTTTTCCAATTTTTTTCTCAAGTTTTTTTTTTCATTTCATTTATAAAAACACCTTAACTTTTTTTTTTTAATTTTTGTTTCATCTCTTTCAGGAATTCCAGTTGAGTTTGTGCCCAAGCTGTGTTTTCCTCTGAGCCTTTGCTTGTAGATCTTTTGGAGTCATTCTCTTCTTCTGTGTCTAGAGCAACCCTGCCATCATAACAGCTCATCATGATGGATTTCGTTTTGTGTTTGTTCATTCTTCAGCCTGCTTCCTAACATCAGACTTTATATTAGGGCTGGACTCTGCCATACTTCTGGAGGGAAAGTCTGGCCTGGTCCTTCTGCTTTTTTCTTGGGATTTTGAGTGTTGTTCTAGGATCTCAGGGACAGCTCAGGCCAGGGATCTGCAAGCTTTCAGTACTCCCCAAGGGATCTGATCCAAGGCAAAGTCAATTGCTGCCTCCACCATGCTCTGGACTCTGCAAATTCCTGGCCTAGGTTTGGGTCTAAGTGACAGTAGAAACTGCTGGCCTCAGTCCCCATCAGCCAACTTGGCAAGCTTTTAACTCGGTGACAGAATTATAGGCTCCCCTTTGGTCCAGGACACTATTTTCAGTTGGACACAACTGAAAATGACTAAACAATAATATTATTATCATCATTTTAAAGTTAAGGAAAATGAGACTGGCAGAGGTGAAGTGATTTGCCAAGGGTTGAATAGCTAGGAAATGTCTGAAGCCAAATTTGAACTCAGACCTTTTCTAACTTCACCTAGCTGCCACTCCCTTCATTTTCCTATCCAATAGGACAAGGCCTTCCTGTACCCTAGACAGGGTATAAAGGTTTCCATTAGGTGTTAGTGAAGGCTCTGTCTCTGTTTAGTTGTTTTTTTTCCAGTCATGTCTAATTCTTTGTGACCCCTTTTGGGATTTTCTTGGCAAAGGTACTGGAGTGATTTGCTATATCCTTCTCCAGTTCTTTTTACAGATGAGGAAACTGAGACAAACAGGGTTAAGTTACTTGCCCACAGTCACACAACTAGTAAGTGTCTGAGTCCGGATTTGAACTCAAGTCTTCATGACTCCACACCCAGCAATCTATCCACTGTGCCACCTAGCCCCTAGAATTGGATTAAAGAATAATAAAATGTATTTGGAGGAACAGAAAGTCTATATGGAATAGTGAAAACATGATGAGGCAAAGAGGTTCAAACATTACCAGAACTCAACTCAAATTCTACTCCAAAGCAGGAGTCATTGAAATGGCTTGGTGCTGGTTTTTAAAAATAGAAAAGCATAAAAGTGAGATAGATGATACATACAATACCAAGAAGTAACTGAACACAGAATAGAACCAATGGGATTTAAGTGAGGCAGTGACACAAAGTTGTTGGCTTCACTCTCTCTTCCAGAGTCATCAGAGGCCAATGACAAGACAAAAGTCAAGAGAACTGGCAATGGCTCTTCAATGTCTGATCAAACTCTAAGCACTCTACAGCACCTGCTTCTGCCTCCTTCATGGCCCATTGGAACAAAGCATTCCCATCTGCCTGTTCTGCCAGGGAAGTCTTTGATAATGCTATAAGAAATGACAAGCAAGATCATTTCAGAAAAACCTAGGAGGACTTACGTGAATTGATGTAGAGTGAGTCAAGCAAACCCAGGAGAAAATTTGTACAATGATGATTATACAGTAAAGACAAACAACTTTGAAAGTCTTAGGAACTTTGATCAATACAAGGACCAACCAAGACTCCAGAGGACTGACAGAGTTTTGGAGAAGGGGGGCCACAACCAATGCAGAAATCTGTTTTGCTCGAGTGTATATGTTTTGAACAGGACTCTTGTTTGTCTTGCTTTCTTGAGAGGGGAGGGAAGGAGAAAAGGCACATCTTCTTTGGAAACATAAATTTTTAAATGACCTTCTGCCATTTTACTTCCTGCAATCTCCTTACCATGGCCTCATTCTTTATCATCACTGTCTGCTCTCCTCAACAACAGCCAACAATGGCTCTAATCCTGGCTTCCCACCCTAACTTCCGCCCCGACAGTCTACTTCCTGCAGTCTTATTGCCATCCCTCCTTATGTATATACCCTTCACCCTCTGTTTTTCAGTGCCCCATTATGCATTGTCTTCCCCTATTAGACTGTAAGCTGCTTGAAGGCAAAGGCTGTCTTCTGTACTTTGATATGTATTCTCAGTTATGGGAAGCTTGCAGTCAAAGTGCTTTGTAAATTCCCCAAAGCAATCCAGCCCATTCTCTTACTTCTGTTCAAATGTGTGGCCTATGTGTGTGTCATCTGTCCCAGATACATACACTACTGGACAAACTCTATCACGTGTCCTTCCAGATGCATATTGGAGTATAGGAAAGAGAAATTCTTCATCTATTTGGTCTTTCTTGTGTGGATGGATAGGCCATTCTCCTGTAGGTAAGTGGGCAGTGACTATTATTTTTCAAAATAAATACAAATGACCAGGAACCACATTGAAAATGCTCCATCCTGGGGCGGAGTCAAGATGGCAAAGTAGTAACAGCACTTCCGAGGCACTCCGACCCACACCACTTCCAAATTTGTGTAAAAGGAGACTCTGAATAAGCTCTGGAGCTCCAAAACCCACAAAATGACACAGAGAAGCAAAACTTCCACTGAAGACAGCCCAGCAGCCAGGCAGGGAGCAGCCAGCACAGCGCTCTGGGAGTGAGCCAAGCCCAGGCCCATGTGAGCCAGAGGTTTTAGACCCAGGGCGGCCAGACCAGCCACAGGCTGGAGGGACTCCAGAACACCAGCAGTTCTGGCGTTTCCAGAATTACCAACACATAGATGCCGAGGATAAAGTGAGAGGTCAGTGCAGTATGGACTATGGGACTGGTTGGGAGAGCGTGTCAGCCTCTTTCCCTGGGGGAAAAGAGAAGCCGCTGATTAGCCACAGCGAATCGAGTGCCATATTGCAGCTTCAGTTCCTGGCCTGCAGACTACAGGGAGGCCGGGCGATCAGTCTTGGGGGGGCGCGGTAATCGCTCTTGCTTTAACCTCCTGAAAAAGATCCCAAAAAGAAAACTCCTAGGAATATTATAAACAGGTTCCAGAATTCACAGATCAAGGAGAAAATATTATAAGCAGCCAGGAAGAAACAATTTGAATATTGTGGAAACACAACCAGGATAACACAGGATCTGGCAGCTTCTACACTGAGGGATGGAAGGGCTTGGAATATAATATTCTGGAGAGCAAAGGAGCTGGGATTAAAACCAAGAATCACCTACCCAGCAAAACTGAGTATCATGTTTCAAGAGAAAATATGGTCATTCAGTGGAATAGAGGACTTTCAAGCATTCTTGATGAAAAAAACAGAGTTGAATAGAAATTTTGCCATTCAGATACAAGTAGCAAGAGATGCTTGAGAAGGTAAACGGAAAAGAAATCATAAGGAACTTATGAAAGTGGAACTATTTACATTTCTACATGGAAAAACGACACCTGTAACTGATGAAACTTTTCTCAGTATGAAAATAGTTGAAGAAGGGTATATGGGCATATGAATACATATGTGAATATGTTTATATATATATATATATATATATGTGTGTGTGTATATCTATATATATATATATGTTTACAGGTATACATAGATAGAGGGCACAGGTCGAATTTAATAGGAAGGGATGATACTTAAAAGGTGAAATTAAGAGTTGAGAGAGGAATATAACAACAGGAGATGGGGAGAGACAGAATGGGGTAAACTATCTCACATAGAAGAGGCAAGGGAAAATGGTTATGAGGGGGAAAACAGGAAGGCAAAAAGGCAAAACCTTATTCTCATTGAATTTGGATCAGGGAGAGAATGACATACATACTAAATAGGATATCTCACCCTACAGGAGAGTAGTGGGGAAGGGGATTAGAGAGGGGATGATGGAAGGGAGGGGGGGAGGGAAGTTGGAAGCACCCACTTTTTTTTTTAAGAAATCAATGTTTTATTTTCAATCAGCATTTTTCCAACACTATTAGAGCATCTGGGTTTTAAGACCACTCTGTAGTAGTTCCTACCCACTCAGTGGCCTGAGCAGTAGGAGCCGCAGACCAGTCCTCAGTAGCTGGCTGAGCACTCCAGTCTTCCATGGGGAACTGCTGAATGGGCACAGATGGCACCTGTACTCCCTTGGACCAATCAGCCACCTCTGGTTGAGTTGCAGTGAATTCTGGGGCGGGTGCAGTCCATTTACCCTGAAACTCCTCCTTTGTCACTGCCTTCTCAGCTGCGGCCTGCTCTTCCTTTTCAATCTCCTCTGGATCCCTGTAGAAGTAAAGATCAGGCATAACCTCCCGTGGGTGTTCCCGGGAGATGGTACCACACATCCTCAGGACTTCACAGGCTAGCATCCACCACATCAGACCCACAGAGTGAGCTCCCTTGTTGTTACATGGAATGGCAATGTCCACATAGCGAAGTGGGGAGTCTGTGTTGCACAGGGCAATGGTTGGGAGGTTAACATACGATGCTTCAGTCAGAGGCTGGTGATCTGCCTGAGGATCAGTGACCACCAAGAGGTGAGGCTCCCTGAAAGCTGCCTGGTTCTGGTTGGTGAAGGTGCCCGGTGTGAAACGTCCAGCAATAGGTGTGGCGCCAGTGGCAGCAGCGAATTTCAGAACAGCTCTCTGGCCAGTGTTCCTGGATGAGATGACACTAACATCGGTTGGGTTTTCAATGGCTACAATGGCACGTGCTGCCAGCAGAAGTTTTTCCCAAGTTCTCTTCAGATTAATGATGTAGATACCATCACTCTTTCTCTTGTAAATATATTGTTCCATCTGGAAGTCCAGATTGGTGCTGCCCAGATGGGTTCCTGCAGCCAGGAACTTGAGGACATCCTCCTCCTTCATCTGCAGGACATCCAGGGCTCCGGACATTATGAAAGTTTCCCTTTAAAGTTACGACGGAAACTGAGAACAACGCCGTATGGAACGCTCTTCTGGGCAGCTCGGAAAAAGGAAGCACCCACTTTTGAAAAGGGACAGGATCAAAGTAGGGAATAGACCAAGTGGGAGGCGGGATAGGAGGGAGGGAAATATAGTCAGTCTTTTACAATATATCCACTATGGAAATGTTTTGCATAGCTACACATGTACGACCTATACTGAATTGCTTATCTCCCCAGTAAGGGTGGGTGACAAGGGAGGAAAGGAATGAATCTGGAATTCAAAGTCTTAAAATCAAATGTTTAAAAATATATAAATACTATTATTAATACTATTTTACATATAATTGGGAAATAAGATATACAGGCATTGGGGCACAGAGATTCACTTCGCCCTATTGAAAAAGTCGAAGGGGATATGGAAGAAGATATGGGAGACAGCAGATGGGATGAGGGGATATCCTGTGGGACTGCTATTCTGGGGTGGGGGGGTAGGGGAAAAAATGGGGGGGGAAATTGTAACTCAAAATCT
>WOXC01010577.1:0-158561 GCA_011680675.1 Gymnobelideus leadbeateri | reverse complement strand
GAAATTCTGGGTGCGAAGGGTCCTTCCAGTTCTAATATTTTGTGTTTCAAGGATTCTTTCACCTGTAAGATTTTTTGTCCTATAATTCTAACCATAGACTCTAATAGACATTTTGTTCTGATTTTTTTTTTACTCTAGCAAAATCTTTATGGACAAATAAAAATTAGCACTTGAGTTCCAGTTCATGACTTTCCACCATGCTACCTTTTTCAGGGAATTTTCTCCTAAAGGAAATTAAATTTAGGATATTTAAGCAGTCAGCACACTAGGTCATCACTTCCTGATATTCCTTGAGTTCAGTAATACTTTAGCACTGCCTAGAAGCTGGATAGAACATCTCTAAGTTTGAACACATTTCAGGGAATACTTCAATAGAATGTAAAGGGCCACAGCACAGGAGTTCAGAGAAAAGACAAATAACTTGCAAAATAATAAATTTTAAATTTCTAGAGGACACATGGAACCTCAGAATTGGAAAGGACCTTAGAGGTCATCAAGTCCAAATCATATTTGATTCAGAATATAATCTAGATCCCTTCTGACATGGAGTCACTCAGCTCTGGCTTGACACATTCTGCACTGGGATGCTCAGTACATGATATTGCTGTTCATTTTTGAAAAGCTTCACTTGTTAGGAAGCTTGTTTTTTTCTTAATTCTATCTCAAGGCAGGGACATCCATTCCTTTTAACTCTGCCATATAGGGCCTTAGAGGGGGAAGAGGAAGGAGAAACCTTTCGATTATTGTTCCACATGGCAATCTTAACAAAATATATCATCCTCTGTTTCCTTATTTAAGCTTCTTTTCTTCAGGTTAAATATTACTTACTTGGTCTTCTGTGGGATGGTCAATGGTTTCTCAATTGCTTCTTTCTGGACTTGTTCTACCTTGTCAATATCCCTTTTAAACTATGATTACTGTAATAGATGCAAGTTTAGAATCTCATTCAGAAGGGACTTTAGGAAGCATGTAGTTAAACCTACTACTATCCAGAATCAATCCATTTAGTAAGCACCTTCTATATTCCAAGCTCTACGCGAGATATTGGAGATACAAAAATAAAAAAGAAAAGAAAATCCCTGTAATCAAAGAGATCACATTCTATCAGGTGAAACAATATATCTATAGGTGTTGTTCATCCTTTGTTTCCAAAGAGGACCAATGGCATCACAATGTTGGGGTCAGAGTACAGTCCTGGCTGACCAGTCTGATATAAGTTTGGAAGGCTCTACCACAAATTAAGTACAACTGACCCATTAGAAAACTTGGGATGGAGATGTTTCTGGATTTGCACAGAGGAAGACCACTGGCACTTGAAGGATCAGGGAAGTATGTGTGTAGAACATGGTGCTTAGGTTGAATCTGAAAGGAGTGAAAAGTTGTATGAAGTGACAATGAGAAGAGAGTGCAATCCCAGCATTGGGGGATGATTAGTGCAAAGGCATAGGAGATGCAGTGTCATGTGAGAGTAATAGAAAGTGGATCAGTTTGACTGAGCCACAGAGTATGAGAAGAAGAGTGATACACAACTGGGGGGACCCCCTCCAATAAGAATTCACCCTCTTTTTACTCAAAAATCTCTTATGAAGGGGAACCTACTGCCTACTACCTTCTGAGGAAGCCTGAATCTCTTTGGGACAACTCTAATTGATAAGAAGGTTTTCCTTACATCAGATCTAAAATTATATTTTCTTAAATTTTGTGCCATTCTCTGTGCCTATACAAGACAGGTCTGATCACTCTACCACGTAACAGCTATTCCAAATACTTTAACACAGCTATAATGTTCTCCCTAAGTCTTCCCCCCCTCCCAGATTAATCATTTATATTAAGATGAATTTAAAGGCTTTCTTTCCCATCCTGGTTGTCCTGATCTAGGCACTTTCCAGCTAATCAGTGTTCTTAGTAAAACGTGGTACCTGGAACTGAACACAGTACTCTAAATGTGTTCTACCACAGGACCATACCAAGATTACTTCACTTTTCCCAGAGTCTATGGCTTTATACATTGGAGGAATACTTTATTTGGCTTACAAATGACACCATTGACTCATATGATGCTTATAATCCACTAAAATCTGTTGTTTTTTTCTGACCAACTACTTTCATTCCTAACCCATCTTTTACCTACAATTAGGGTGGATTTTTGAACCCAAGCATAGAACTGTAGATTTTTCTGTTCTACATTTCATTTTATTAGTATTGATCTAATAATATCATAACCAACCAAGATATTTTTGGATTCTACTTCTGTCTTCCCATGTGTTACCTATCCCTCCCAACTTTGTGTCATCTCATCTTTCATAATCTATGCCTTTATCCAAGTCTTTGATTAAAAAAAAAAAAACTTAAACAGCATATGACTGAGTACAACTCTCTAGTCGCACTTGGCAAAACCTCCTTCTGAACTGACATTGAGTAATTAATGACTACTCTTTGAGTTCAATATTCTTACCAGTTCCTAATTCACCACTCACTGTCTACCTATATCCTTCCATCTTCACTAGGATAGCAAGAGAATTTTTGTCATTTGCTCCACTAAAATAAAGATGAACTCTCTCAATGACATCCCTCTTATCTGTCAGTCTAGTAACCCTATCAAAAAAGGAAATGCAATTAGTCTGTAATGATTCAGTCCTGATGAAATCATGGTAGCTCCCATTGCACTCTCATCCAGGCACAGGATTGCAGGACTATCATCTCTCTCATTCTTAGTTCTATACTCCTGTTAACTTAAACTAAATTAGATTATCTGACCATTAGAACCTGGCACTCTTACAGGAACAAAGCAAGCACAGCACGATTGGTGCTCCTTAATTCAGCTTGAGGGCCGATCATTGCCTTCAGGTCAGTGGTTTTTTTTTTTTGTTTTTGTTTTTGTTTTTTTAAGATTACTCATTTGTTCATTCATTGAGCATTTATTCAGCA
Organism: Gymnobelideus leadbeateri; assembly: GCA_011680675.1. Lineage (NCBI taxonomy): Eukaryota > Metazoa > Chordata > Mammalia > Diprotodontia > Petauridae > Gymnobelideus > Gymnobelideus leadbeateri. Next base: position 155,633 of record WOXC01010577.1, on the reverse strand, counting down.
CCTGTTCTGTGCATTACACAGTGCTTGGTGCTGCCTTTGTTTACTGCTGTGATTTTAATTAAACTTACTGAGAAGCCATATCCCTGGCTGGATCCATGAAGTTAAGTTGAAATTAAGTACTAAGCCATCTTTATCACCCAGAGACCTTCCAGGGTAGCATTTGCTTATGCAGTGTTTCCTGTCAGATGGAGGCCACTTCACATGCCAGCTATGGGACTAGGGGCAAGAAGCCTAGAATCATGTGAAGGTCTGTCATGGGAAAGAGAGATTAAGCTTCCTTCTGGTCCCCAAAGGCAGTAATAAGTTTTATATGAAGAAAATATCACAAAATAAACTTTAAGTTTAGTGCAGGTAAAACTATCTAGTTTATTTTTTTTTTAATTATTAATCCCCTTCTATGCTCACATCACTGTGCTAGGTGCTGGGGGAAAGTACTACATTTAAATAGGCATGACTCTTACATTCATGGTCTGAAAAATAAAATTCACAAGGTCACTTTGAGTTCTAAACTTGATAAATAAGCCTGGGCTTCTCCCAGAGTTGGGAAGCCTCTGTTACACTAGATCTCTTCAAATAGAAGCTTATCCCTTAATTTTAGAACTGAGAGGGATCTCACAGGCCAATTAGTTTAAATATTTCATTTTATATAGAAGGAAACTGAAGCCCAAAGAGGGGAATTGTGTTCAAGTTCACGCAGTGGGTCAGTGATGTAGCCAAGTGTCAAAGGCAGATCTTTTGACTAAGGGAAGAGCTTTTTCTACTTCCCACTGCTGCCTATGTGGGTTAGATTAGATGATTTCTGAGATCCCTTCCAGTTCTGAGATTTTATGGCTATGCATTATGGAACAAGGGACTTCATGGAAGAGCCCTCATTATTTTCAACCTTTACCTGGCCTATGGTTGTTTTTGATCAAAGTGAGTTGCTGCTGATATTCATCTTTTTTACCCCAGCTTGGCTGGACTATATATTTTTTATTATTAAGCTACTCCTGTTGCTTCAAATATGACTGAATGCTGCCCTTATCAGGTTTGTCCCATTATCCTGGTGACTGCCTTCCTTCTCCACATTCACTGTAATCCAGACACAATCTCAGGAGTTGTCTAATGGAGAGCTTTCAGAGTTTATGGACTAAAACCCTTTGTTCTTGCCACAATTCTTGCATGAAATATGAAGTACACTTCTTCCTCATGTGGACAGCATCATTCGATCAGCTACTAAATATTTAACGAGGTGCCACTATGTACAAGGCCATTTGAGAATTATAATAACAGCAACTCGCATTTATATCTCACTTTAAAGTTTACAAAGCACTTTCTCTATGACAACCTTCTGAGTTAGGTAGAACAAATATAATTATTTCCATTTTAAAGAAGAAGAAATGGAGACTCAGAGACAGGAAGTTATTGACCTATTGCCAAAGAGCCAATAAGTGACGTAACTAGAATAAGAACCCAAGGCTTCTGAATTCTTAGCTAGGTAACCTCTTTCTGTAGAAGTTTCCTCATGTATAAAATGGTGATAGTAATAGCATTACCTCCCAGGATTATTGTAAGGATAAAATGACACAATAGCGAAAAATGATTGTCTTATCTTAAAGTGCTATATAAATAGTAGTTATTATTATTACTTTAAAAACTGGTATTTTATCTAATATGCTAGAGAAAAGAGCGACAAACTCCTTGTTTTTAAAAAGTTTGTAGCCTTATTATGAGAAGATAAGCTATATACACACAGACAGTAGAGAAGGAAATGGCAAACCATTCCAGTATCTTTGCCAAGAAAACCCCAAACGGGGTCATGAAGAGTTGGACATGACTGAAGAATGACTTCACTGAACACTTTGGTGGATCTTTGATCGTGTAAATCGGGGAACTCTTTCTAATTATGTAGTTTGCAGCTCTTCCACACCAATCCATCCTGTGCTGCTCTCATTCATGCCCTGTTATAAACCTACCATGTTGAGTCTACCAGATACATTGAGAGCTTTCCTTTAGATTTCTTGACATCACAGAACTGCCAGAAAATGTGAGGATTGTTTTCACTTATTTATTATTCTGTGATCGATTCATCTATTTACTCATTATAAGTTTTTCTGATGTTTAGTTTAAACACTTAATTCTGGTAATATGTTGCAGCCTACTTATATCCACTCTATTCCTCTCTTTTTGTCCTTTGTGTATTCAAAGCCTTTGTTCTCTGGAGACTATAATATCCTGGGACTTGAAGCTATAGAACATTATTACAATCATATTCGTGTCAAAAAAAATTGTGCCAATTTTTCAAGATACATACAAATAAAAATCCAGCTAATAATACAAAGCAATCTCTAAGTTTGCATTCACATGTTTTTTACAAAGTAAGTGCAATGAATGGGAGATCAAAATGACTTATCCAAAGATAAGGTGATAGGTTCACATAGTAACTCAAGTGCAAGAGATTAAAGATCTTGGCTGACAATAAGTTTGATATGAGTTGACTTTGTACCATGGCAGCCAAAAGTTTAATTTGAGAGTCATAGTGTTCAGAGTGAATGAGGAAATAATCCATCTGTCCTTAGCCAAATGGGGATGATAGTCACACCATACTGGGGTGATGGTGTCATTTCTAGGAGGACATATACCAACAGTACCTAGAAAATGGTGGTCAAAAGAATAAGAGAACGGGAAACCATGACATAGGGGGATCATTTGAAGGAAATAGGGATGTTTTACCTGAAGAATAAAAGAATAAATTCTTAGGAGTTACATATATTATCTTTCCATATAGAATGTCAATCCTTTAATTTTATATTGGGTTCCTTATAATTACTCTATCATATTTACCTTTCTATGCTTCTCTTGAGTCTTCTGTTTTAATCCCAGATTTTCTGTTCAGCTCTGGTCTTTTCATCATTGTTGTTTGAAAATCCTCAGTTTTATTAAATATCCATTCTCCACTCCCATCCAAAAGGATTACACTCAGTTTTGCTGTATAGGTGATTCTTGGTTGTAATCCTAGCTCTTTTGCCCTCCACATTATCATACTCCAGTTCTTCCATTTCTTTAATGTGGAAGCCACCAAACCACAGGATCCTGACTGTGGCTCCATTATATTACAATTGTTTCTTTTTGTCTGCTTGAAGTGTTTTCTCTTTTGACCTGGAAGTATTGGAATTTGGCTATGATATTCCAGGGAGTTTTCATTTTTGATTCACTTTTTGGAGGTTACCTTTCCATTTCTGTTTTACCTTTTGTATCTAAGATATTGTGGTAGTTTTCCTTCATAATTTCTTGAAATATGGTGTCTAGCACTAATGCAATGTTGGTGGAGTTGTGAACTGATCCAACCATTCTGGAGAACAATTTGGAACTATGTCCAAAGGAATATAAAACTGAGCATACTCTTTGATTCAACAATACCACTGCTAATTCTAAATACCAAAGACACTCCCCAAAATGAAAAATTACTTATTTGTACAAAAATATTTATAGCAGCTCTTTTTGTGGTGACTAAGAATTGGAAATCAAAGGGATACCCCATAATTGGGGAATGGCTAAATGAGCTGCAGCATATAATTGTAATGAAGTATTATTTTACTGTCAGAAATGACAAGCAGGATAATTTCAGAAAAACCTGGAAAGACTTACATGAACTGATTCACAGTGATGTGAATAGAACAGGAGAATATTGTACACAGTTACAGCAATATTGTTCTATAAATAACTGTGAATGGCTTAGCTATTCTTAGCAATACAATGATCCAAGACAATCCCTTTACACTAGGGGGTGAATTTTTGACCATAGAAACTCATGAATACCAGCTTTTAAGGTTTAAAGGGGTTGTGATCTATCTTAGTGAAGGGACTCTGATAAAACTAAAGGTATTCTGAAGTTTGTCAGAATTTCAGAAAAGCACTGTGCTAGGTAAAAAGGATGCACAGACAAAAAGAAAAAGTCCTTATACTTCCCCCAAGGAACTTATATTCTTTTAAGGGGGAAGAACTTGTACTCACCTAATAACACACAAAATAAACACAAAGGAATGGAGGTCAGGGAAGAGGCCAACAACTAGAAGAATCAGACAAAACCTCTTGTAAAAGGTCTACCTCCTGTTGAGCCTATAAGGCAGCCAGAGTTTCCAAGGAAGTGAAGGTGAATCAGAAGGGCATCCCAGGCTTCAATAACAGAATCTGCATAGGCAAAGTATGAAAGAAGTAGCATCATAAATGGAAAACATCACATAGTGCAGTTTGGCTTGAAGTTATGATGCCTAAGAAGGAAAAAAAATAGGTAATTGTCCTAGAAAGATAGGTTGGGGCTAGACTATGGTGGACTTTAAAGATCAAGCAGAAGTATTTGAATTTTATTTTAGAGGCCCTAGGGAGCCAGAGTAGGGTAATGACATGGTCTTACCCATATGTAAGGCAGTGATTCTCAAACTTTTGGGCCTCAGGACTCCTTTACACTCTTAAAAATCACTGAGAACCCTCCAATGGACTTCTGTTCATATGGGTCTTTTCTGTCACTTTTTCAGATATTAGAAATTAAATATTAATATAAAAATCAGGATGAATTATTTTAAGTTAAAATAATTTATTTTTAAGGAAAATAACTCTATTTTCCAAAACAAAAAAACATTATTTTACATATTTTTGCAAAGCACTTTAATGTCTGGCTTAATAGAAGACAGCTGGATTCTCATATTTGCTTCTGCATTCAATCTGTTGCAATATGTTGTTTTGGTTGAAGTATGTGAAGAAAACCCTGCCTCGCACAGATGTGTAGTTGAAAAAGGGAGAAGTTTTTAAATAGGCAAGTAACATTTTAGCTTATTATGAAAATAGATTTGACCTTTATGGGTTTTGAGGAACCCCAGGATTCTGTGGGCCACACTTTAAGAAATGTGGCTTTGAAGATATCAGTTTGGAGCTTAGAATTAGAGTGATGGCCCTATGAGCTTAAAGCATAGGAAAGATGCAAGAGATTTTCTAGAAGCAGAGATAAGAAGACTTGATAACTGGTTGGATTTTGGAGGGCAAGTAAACTAAAGAGTCAAGGGTAACTCTGAGATTGGGAACCTGGATGATTGAAGAATTATGGAGCCCATGATAGCAATAGAGGAGTTTGAAGAAATCAGTTTATGGGGAAAGATAATAATCTCTAGGTTAGGCATATTAAGTTTGAAGTATCTATGGGATATTCACATCAAGAAGTCAAGCAGGAAGTTGGAGACATGGGAGCTAGTTTCAGAAGGGAGCTTAGAACTGGATATTTCAGATCTGAGAGTCATTTTCATAAAGATGATAGTTGAATACTTGGTAATTGATGAGATGATGGAGAATATGAAGGAGAGAAGAAAAGAGAGTCTAGAAGAGATATGAAAGTAAAACCACATGACAGGGGTGGGATATGGCTCATAGTCCTGCAAAGGAGACTTTAAAGGATCAGGCAAACAGGTAGAAAGAAAACCAAAAAATAAAGCAACATCAGGAGAATCTGGGGAGGAGAGAGTATTCAAGAAGTGATCAATAATGTCAAATACTATAAAGAGGTCAAGAAGGAAAAAAATTTATCTCAACCTTTATTCATGATTTCCTTTGCCTATAAATTTCATTTTTTACATTTCTTATTTAATTAAATTTCATTTTGAGAAACCAAAAGGACAAATACAAAAACCACAACCCGTTTTATAAACATTTGTAGTCAAGCAAAACAAAATGTCTCATTGGTCATGTCTAAAACAAATAATCTCAGTTAACACTCTGATTCCATCATTTCTCTATCGGGAGGTAGGAATCATGCTTCAGCTTAAGTCCTCAAGAATTGTGGTTGGTCATTGTTGATCGAAGTGTATACACACACATACATGTATACACATTATACATGCATATGCATACATACATACATGCATATTTATGGTTATAGTTGTAGTTATAATTGGTTATAATTGACCTTCCCATCCATTTTCTTATCCCACTCCTCTTTCCTGAACACAAGAAAAATGAAGCCCATTACAAATATGTATAGTTAATGAAAACAAATTTCCATATTCCCCATGTCCTAAAAACTTTTTGTCTCATTCTACAGAGAGCTCTTCACCTTTCTATCAGGAAGTGGGTAGCATGTTTCATCATTAGTCCTCTGGAATCCTTAGTTGTCATTATGCTGATAAGAGTGAGTTCAGCACAATAATATTTTATAACATTTATTTGCCATAAACTGTTCATACATTCCCAATTTTAGACACCCCCACCAGAGACCCATCCTTTGCCACCTCAAAAAGAGCTGAAAATTTTCTTTTTGCTTCCTTAGGATTTATTTTGCTTAGGACTAATAACTCAATTTTCCTTCCCTCTAATTCCTCCTTCACTCTTTTCCCCTTTCCCTCCTATTTCTCTGTGGAATAAAATGTATTTCTGTACTCAACTCTGTGTGTGTGTGTGTGTGTGTGTGTGTGTGTGTGTGTGTGTGTGTGCGTGCGTGCTTCTTTTGAACAGTTCAGATGAGAATTTCAAATATCAGTTGCTTTCCTCCATCTCCTTGTTTTTATACCTATATCTTAATTGTAAAAGCTTCATTATGTAAGAAAAAATTTTCCTTGACCATCCTTTTCCTTCTTCCTAGTATATTTCTCTTTCCTTTTCCCTTCTTTTCTTAAGATTATCAAGACATAACAGAACCACCCCCAGAGCTTGTCTAGTTGGACTTCCTCTCTCAACCCTGATGATAATAGGAATCAGAGGAGATATTTACAGAGAAGAAATTTATCATTTCCCCATATTTGAATGTAAGCAGTTTATCTTTATTTAGTTCTTTATCATTGTTCATTTGTGTTAGCCTTTTTGTGTTTCTGTTTCACTCCTGTGTTTTAACTCCATTTTCCTTGTAAAGCTCTGGTCTTTTTATTAGGAAAGCTTGAGAGTCCTCTATTTCATTAAAGGTTTATTGTTTCCCCTGTAACATTGCAGTCACTTTTGCTGGGTTAAGTTATGTAAGCCCATATCTTTTGTATTCTGGAATACTATATTCCAACTTCTTTATTCTTTGTAGTGATGGCTACTAAATCCTGTGTGATCCTGACTGTGGCACCTCCAAAATGGAAATTTGAAATCTTTCTTTTTTGTTACTTGCAATAATGTTTCTTTGACCCTGGAAGCTCTGGATTTTAGCCTTGATGTTGCAATGAATTTTTATTTGGGGATTTCTTTTAAGAGGTAGGCAGTGTATTCTTATTGTACCCACTTTGCCTTCTGGTTATAAGAGATCTGGACAGTTTTAACATTTCTCAAAATATCTTGTCTGGGCTCGTTTTTATCATAATGCTCAGTTAATCCAATGATTCTTAACTTTTTTTCTTGATCTCTTTTCAAGGATAATTGTTTTTCCTATGAAATACTGAATCTTACATTCTCTTCAATTTCTTTTTAGTCTTTTGACTAAATTGACTTTATTTTAATTTTTCTCATTGCCTAATGGAGTTAGACTTCTATTTGGTCCATCCTAATTTTCAGTGAGTTTGTTGCTTATGCCAGACTCTCAATTCCCTTTCCAATTCTTTCTTCCATGACTCTCCTTTCTTTTCTAATTTTTTTCTTCAAGCACTCCCATTACATCTCTCTTTTAAACTCTTGTTTCATTTCTTCCAGGAATTCTATTTAAGCTTGTGCTAATGTTGTGGCATTCTTGTAGGTATTTAAAATTCACTCTTTTCTTATGCATTTGTGTCTCTAACACCTAGGCTACCATAATAGCTCATTAGGGTGGGGCTCTATTTTTGTTTACCCATTCTTCCATACTCTTTCCTGACTTCAGACTTGATGTTGGGGTTGAGGGAGGGAAGGTCTGGGGGTGATTGCTTTCTCTTTTTTGGTATTTTTTTTTTTTGGAGGAGGGAAGGCAAGGCAATTAGGGTTAAGTGACTTGCCCAAGGTCACACAGCTAGTGTGTTGTGTCTGAGGCTGAATTTTAATTCAGATCATCTTGACTCCAGGGCTGGTGCTCTAGTCACTGCACCACCTAGCTGCCCCTGAGAGATTGCTTTCTTGAGAGAGTAAATAATTGTGTTATCCAGGGACAGGCTAGGCACCTACAAGATTTCATCACTTCTAAAGTGGTCTGTTCTAGGGCAAAGTCTGTTTGCTACCTGCCTGATATAAGCTTTTTAAGTTCCTGACCTGGATTTGGGTCTATGCAAGAGTAGACTGTGGCTGGATTCCACCTGCTAAAAGGATCTCTTGGCTCCCAGAGAAAGAATTGTAGACTACCCTTTGGTGTGAAATTCCTGCTCTGATTATTCCTTTGCAGGCTAGGCTACAGGCTGGCATATGGATTTGGGACCTCTTTATTGCCCAGTAAATTGCCCTGTCTTTCTCCTTCTGCATAACAGGGCTCAACAAAAGACTCATTGTGACTTCTGAATTTTCCTATCCAGATCTGATCTGGTGTATTTTGTATTTTAGTTTGGGGAAGTTTGTAGAGAAGAACCCACCACACTACTCCCTATCACTCTGCCATCTTGGTTCTGCTTTTGTTCATAAACTTCTCATCTGCTCTCCCCAGCTGATCATAAATTCATCTAGGAGAATTCACCTTAATTCAGGAGAGATTAGGAAGGATGATTTAAAATGCATAAGAAATGGGTATTGAATGCATGTTGCTGACGCTTTCTTAGCTGATTCAACCATATGGAATGACTGCACATAGGAATCACTTAATGGAAATGTCTGAATATCAAAGACTAAAAAAAGACAATGAAACAATAAGACACATGGATTAATGTCTTGGCTCTGTCCATAGCAACCTTGAGCAAACCCTTCATCTGTTTGAACCTCAGATTGTTCATTTATCAGAGATACTAATGTTTGCCCTGTTTACATCAAAGAACTATTTTTAATGGTCTTTTTGGAGTGGAGAAGGCAGGGCAATTGGGGTTAAGTGATTTGCCCAAAGTCACACAGCTAATAAGTATTAAGTGTCTGAGAACGAATTTGAACTCAGGTCCTTCTGACTCCAGGGTCGGTGCTGTATTCACTGAGCTATTTTGAGCAATATTCTTTGTAAATTTTTAAGTGCTATAAATCATGTGATCATAAAATCTTAGTATCATAAATCTAAAACTGAAAGAGACCTTAGACAACCTCTTCATTTTTAAAAATGAGGAAACAGGCCTGGAATGAGGACATGACTTAATCTGAGCTCATACAGCTCAGGGAAGAGTCTAGATTTGAACTCAGGATCTCTCCTTTGAAATCTAACATTCTCTGCACTCTTCCTGTTGTCTCTTTGTTATTATTCTAAAGAACAACCAAAGACATGGCAAAAGAAGGAATTTTTTTTTCTTCTATGAGGTTTTCTTTATTTTTTCTATGCTGGGATTACTTCTATACTCACTCCCCCATACATACACACTTAAAATAATAACTTTTTAGAGGGCTACTCATTATTCACCCTTTTTACTTTTAGTTAAAAGCAAGACTTGGTAAAATCCATCTTAAGCCATCTGGTCTCTCCTTGTGGGCCCCAGAAGCAACTGAGTATTTTAAGCCCTTAAGAAGAATCTCTCACAATCCAACTTCCTTAGCCAACTTCCTCTGGCTAAGAAATGCCTTTGTTTTGAAAGTCTTCCAAGTTCTTCCACCTTCAGTGAGTGTGTGGTTTGGCTGGTCTGGGTGAGTAGGAGGCTTTGTATATGTCCCAGTCACCCTTGGGGCCCCATTTACAGACAGCGGAGGCTTAGAAGCTGAACCCAGGCCACTTCTTGCCTTTCATAAAAGGATTGGGCCTCAGTGAAGTGAGAACCTGTCCCTTCCCAGGCAATGCCGAGCTGCAGTTGTGACCTGAATGGGCGGCAAAGTCTTTTTTAAGCTGCTCGTTCATGTGCAGTTCCCAAGAGGAAAAGGAATGCAAAAGCCAGGGGGATGGAGAAAGGGGGGAAGCAGATGAACTCCAAGAGATACTGAGGCTCAAATTTATCCTCAATAGCTAAAGCAATGAATTCACTGTTAGACATGTTGAGCAGGGGGTGGGAGAAATGATGGTGCATGAGCAGAAATAGCAACTCCTCTTGGTGGGTGGTGTGAAACAAGTGTATTTTGGGATAGACTCATTGTGTGACTGTGGGTGTTGTTTTGGTTTTTTTCTTTCCCCTAACAGCAGAAGTATGAACGGTTTTCTCACAGACACTGCAGTTGCTGAAATATCTGTCTTATTAGATGTTAACCTGCTGTCCTCTTTCATTATTAATTTATATGTGTGTGTATGTGGGCGTATGTATATAAATCTCAAGGGCATGTGTATGTGTGTACATACATATACAGACACACAGATATAGGAGTTAAGGTGTATATATATATATGTGTGTGTGTGTGTGTGTGTATCATTATAATGTGTTAAGAACTGATGTGTGTATATATATGCATGCATACATATATGTGTATATATGCAGGTCAGCATAATGTATCAGGATTTTAGGTGAATGTGTATATACATACACACATATATGTGTATGTGTGCATGTATTAATATCATTCCCTACCCAGCTTGTAGTTTTAGGCTGAGTCTCCTGAGAACTATTAACCCCACATCTAAACTATTCCACTGGTTAACATACTGACAATTAAGGCTCACAAGCCCCAACATGTGCATTTACCTCAATGGTCAGCCAGAAGAAACAATTGGCTCATGGCAAAGGCATTTGTTGAGATAGCATTTTAAGAAGAAAATTTACAAAACATGCCCTCCATGAACATAGGTTACTATCTCTTACAACTATGTATGGCATCAAATAGGGAGAGTAGGTAGGCACAAAAGTAAACCCGAAGAAAGGCACTCACTAAGGAATGTATGTGGCCCAGGTCACACACACCTCCAGCACCACAGGGCTCAAATGTCCTTTCTCTTTTTGTGGTGTCCTCTTTCTACTCCCCCAGGGTACAACATATCTTCTGGGTAGGTTATTTAACCAGAATTCCTGGGCCTATTCCTCTCCACAACTAAACTCTCATTAATCAAGGCTTTCTATGTCTTTGACTTCCAGAGATCACACTCCTTAGAACTTTCTCCTGCCTCAATACCCAGGCCCAATCTTTCCTCTTGGACAAATTACTCTAATGAAAGTGACTTGTGTAGAATCAGAGAGCTAGTCAAAGTATGAGGGTTCACGTGGCTTTTCCTGACCTCAAGTCCAACCCTTCATTCACTATACCACCCGGCAGCCTAGAAACAAAATTGGGTAAATCCTAAAGGTCACCTAACAACTTTAACAGCTTTGAGTCAGTCAACATCTATTGAAAGTCATTACGGGAGATAGTCCATTTGATGTTGAAACAATTTAACTTACTAGGGAATTAAATGAACTAATAATTAAAAAAAAAACCTGCCACCATATAAATTTCACTCATTGTTCTTTATTCTACCTTAATACTTTTTTTCACATGACAGATCTTAGAAATTTGAAAAGAAAGATCATGTTACTCTTAAATCTTGTCTGTAAGGCAGATAGGAAAGCATACCCAGTTTATTCTGTCAGTTGTAATGTATTTGGTTTCAAGTCTCTTCACCATTGATTGTGGTCATCTTTCTTCCTTGCTTCCAGTGGCATGAATAAGGCATTCTTTGTCTTAAGGATATCTATCTAGATGATATAAATAGATTGAGGAACTGGTGTCAGGAAGACCTTAGTTCAAATCCAACCTGAAATACTAGCTGTGTGATACTGGGCAAACCATTAAACCTCTTTCTGCCTCAGTTTCCTCAGCTCTAAAATGGGGATAATAATAGTACCTGACTTCTAGAATTGTTGTGAGGATAAAATGATGTCATTTTGTGAATAGCTTCGCAAAAACTTAAAACACCATATACATACTATTATTATTTCTAGTATTGCCATTTAATTCATATACATATGTTCAACCATATTCCAGCTCACCAATGCCATTTCCAAAATATGACACTTGGGATTTTATATAATACCAAAGCAGATGATAATAGACTCCTAGGATAAGAGATTTAGATCTGAAAAGGCTTTATAGACCTTAAAGGTTAAGATGTCTAATTTACCATATGAAGAAACTGAGTGTGTAACATCATAGAAAGATGGAAGATACCTTAGAGGCCATTGAGTCATGCCCACTCATTTTTTAAATGAAGACACTGAGGCACAGGGACATTGAATAATTTGCCCAGGGTCACAAAACTACTAAGTATCTGAATCTAGATACAAACCCAGATCTTCTGACTCCCAATCCACCATCCCAGCCAGTCTGTCATGTTCTTTCTCATTGTCACATGATATCATTCAGTCATCATAGAATTGGGAATCCTACACCCTTTCCACTGTACTTCTCCATTTCTCTGGCCTGCCCCCAACTCAGGACCCTGTGTATCCACTGATAGTGATAATAAGCAGCCAATTTACCATCTAAGGCATAACCAGAAGCTCAGGAAGCAGCATCACTTGCAAGGGTGTCCAAATAAAGAGGGCTTTCCCACAGCTGTCATTGGCTTTCAGTTTTAATGCTAAGACATTCTTTCTAAATGGAAGAGGAAAGAAAACAATTAAGCAGCAGTCAGGGCCTGAATTGGGAATTTGGGGGATGCCTAGATTGCACATTTTGGGGTGGGCCATGGCAACTTCTAGTATAGAAGATCTACGACCAGCCTAAAGTGTAGTAAACTAATTGAGTTGAAACCCTAATTTTGCTGCCAAGGAAACAGGAGAATTAAATTAGAATGGTCTGGTTCCTCTTAATTTTAAAATATGTTTTATTAATGCTCTTTTTTCTTACATCCTAGTCACTTCCTAATCATTCTTATATGCCCGATAGAAGCTTCCCGTATGGCAAAATATAGCTAAATAAATCAGAATCCTGGGAAAGTATCTTTTAGCCTCTGTTAGGTCTATTTCCAAAATGATGAAAAGTATACATTAGAGGTAAAAAAAACCCAAACAAGTTATAAAGTCATAGATGTAGAATGAGCGGGGGCCCTTAAAGACCATTGAGTCCAGGTGCTTCATTTTATTGACTAGATGAGTAAAGTGAGTTTAAGAATCACTCAGTGATTTCACCAGGATCACACTGCTAGTAAATGCTTGAGGCATATTTCGAACTCAGGTCTTCCTGATGAAAAATCTAGCACTTAAACATCTGGAAAAGTGGTTACAATTACAATAATGGAAAAGGAGGTAATTGTGTGGATTCCGGGAATTTGATCAAAGTTCGAACCCCAATGGTTATATACAACTGTAGGGAAACTGATACCCTGGTATATTCCTGGGAACAATTCCCATTAGAATAATAATTCTGAAAAGCAGCTAGGAATTACATTGTAAGAGGCCTATAAGCATGTGAACTGAAGTAATAATCCTATAACTGGAAATAAAACCAAAGAAAAGTTTTTAAAAGAACATCTATACAAAAAAATGTATTTAGTGTAGTACAGTGGTCAGCAAACTATGGCCAAAGGGCCAAATCTAGTTGGCTTCCATATGTATGTGTATAGCCTGTAAGCTGAGAATGCATAAAAATTTTTAAAATAAAATTTTATTTAAAAATGTAAAACATCACTAAATATAACTTTATTTAAAAATTCAAAAGTAATTCTTAGCTTGTGGGTCATACAAAATCTTTAAGCCATATTTGGTCCATGATTTGCTAACTCTTGATTAATGGAAAGAGCACTGACCTTAGAGCCACAAAGATATGAGTTCAGATCCCTCCTCTTTATGATCTCATGTCCCTTCTAGCTCAGAAGGCTGTGATTCCAATATTTGTCTCATGCCCCTACTTTACTCTAATTTCTGTCAGGGCCAGGACCTGTCTAGTTTATATTTATGGGTCTCCTCCTGTTCCAGGTGTAGTGCTTTGCAAGGAGGTAGTCCTTAGTAATTATTCCTTGAATAAATGAATGGCAAAAGAGTCTGTGGAATGTTAATGCCCTGAGGATTCTAAGTGTGGAATGTACAGACATCTGGTAAGATCTATATGCAATAATAAAAAGAGGGAACAAAAGAAGAGAGAAAAATTCCACATCCACCCTGACCAAAAGTGTGTGTGTATATGTGTGTGTGCACACGTGTGCACACTGGGATGCCAAGGGTAGGCAGAGTTCACATTGCATTTTCTGAAGGAAGTGGGGGCACAGTTATCTGCTTTATTTAGCCAATGGCCCCTCACCCAGATTGCTACGAATATCTTTCTTCTAGGAAACCAAAATCCTTTCTACTTTGTAAGCATACATTTTATTAAACTAAAGCAAAAAGCTATAAGTGAATTCTCTTCCTCAGTTCAAATCTGTCCTCAGACACTTGCTAGCTATGTGACCCTGGGCAAGTCACTTAACCTTGTTTGCCTCAGGTCCTCATTTTAAAATAAACTGGAGAAGGAAATGACCAAAAACTTTGGTATCTTTGCCAAGAAAACCCCAAATGGGATCACATAGAATGGAATGTGACTGAAATGAATGAACAACAACAATAAATGCATTACAATGTCTCATCTTTTAAAAACATTAAATTCTTTATCTGGAACACAGAGTTTGTAGCGAGCCATAATATGAGATGAAGCTTCAGGAGAAGGTTGATGTGAAGAGTCCAAGTATTAGACAGAAGGGTTCAGATATTCCTCAGTTCAGAATAGAGAGTTATAGAAATTTTTTGTTGGTTTTTGTCTTAGGAGAGGAATGGTAGGTCCACATTTACAAATGAGGAAGATTAGGATTTTATGGAATTATATGACTTATTACCAAAATGACAGACAGATGAATTATAGGAAAAAGTGAACACAGATACAGGGGAATATGGCAGAGTAAAGGTAGGAACTTGCTTATGCTCCTGCACCAACCACCTCCAATACCAGTAAAATATGACTCTAAACAAATTTTAGAGCTACAGAACCCACGATGTGACAGAGAAATAAATCTCCTACTGAAGGTGACCTGGTAGGCCAACAGAAAGCGTATATCATACCAGGCTGGGAACCAAGCACAGTCCCATGTGAGCTGCACATGTCCAAACCCAGGGCGACCATGACCAGCAGCATAGACTGGTTGGAGCAGACTTCAGGAGAGTGAATCACCAACTGTGGCAGTTTCCAGACTTCTCAACCCATAAACTCCAAAGGGAAAGTAAAAGGTCAGTGGGGAATTCTGTTGGGACTGGGTGAGGGAAGAGCACAGTCAGGCCCCTGCCCCTGGGGCAAGAGGTGGAGGAGGTGCTATGGCTGTAGCTGCTACCATTCATCTGGAGCTTCTGGCCTGCAGATCATAGGGAGACCAAGTGACCATTCAGAGGTTGTTCTTTCTTGCTTTGACCTTCTTAGATCTGGGTCGCTGTTTTGGGCGGTGGTCCTGGGGTGAGAAACGCCAATGTGCCAGAGCTAGTGGTGGTGGTAGATAGGCCTCCTTCCTCATAGCTCTGACAACTGAAAAAACGCCAGCAATTTGGGATGCAGCTCTCTCCTAGAAGCAGAGTTCTACTGTGGCAAAGCACTATAAAGTCAAGTAATTGGCTGGCAAGATAAGCAACCAGAGGAAGTGCAATTAGACCATAGAATCCTTTTTTGTGGACAAAAAGGATCAAAACATGGAACCAGAAGAAAATAACAAAGTCAAAACTCCTGCACCAAAAGCTTCCAAGAAAAATATGAATTGATTATGGGCCATGGAGGAGCTCAAGAAGGATTTGAAAATCAAGTAAGAGAAGTGGAGGAAGAATTGGAAGGAGAAATGAGAATAATGCAAAAAAATAATGAAAAGGAAGTCAACAGCCTCCTAAAGGAGACCCCCCCAAAAAAATCCTGAAGAAAATAACACCTTAAAATATAGACTAACTCAAATGGCAAAAAAGGTCCAAAACACCAATGAGGAGAAGAATTTCTTAAAAAGTCAAATTGGACAGATGGAAAAGGAATTTCAAAAACTCACTGAAGAGAATAAGTCCTTAAAAATTAGATTGGAGCAAATGGAAGCTAATGACTTTGTGAAAAATCAAGATACTATAAAACAGATCCAAACAAATGAAAAAATAGAAGGCAATGTGAAATATCTTATTGGAAAAACCACTGACCTGGAAAATAGGTCCAGGAGAGATAATTTAAAAATCATTGGAATACCTGAAAGCCATGATAAAAAAAAAAGAGCCTAGAAATCATCCCTCAAGAAACTCTCAAGGAAAATTGCCCTGATATTCTGTAACCAGATGCAAAAATAGAAAATGAAAGAATTCACCTATCACCTCTTTAAAAAGATCCCAAAAATAAAACTCCTGGGAATATCATAGCCAAATTCCATTTTTTCATTTGTTTAGATCTGTTTAATAGTATCTTGATTTCTCATAAAGTCACTAGCTTCCATTTGCTCCAATCTAATTCTGAAGGAATGATTCTCTTCAGTGAGTTTTTGAGATTCTTTTTCCATCTGGCAAATTAGTCTTTTAAAGGCATTCTCCTAATTGCCTTCTTGAGCCTCTTTTGCCATTTGAGTTAGTCTATTTTTTAAGGTGTTATTTTCTTCAGTCAGGTTGTTGACTCTCTTTTCATGATTTTCTTGCGTCATTCTTTTTTTTTTTTTTTTTTTTGCTTTTTGGAGGGCAATTGGGGTTAAGTAACTTGCCCAAGGTCACAGGGCTAGGTTTTTGTTTGTGTGCGCATTAAGTGTCTGAGGCCGGATCTGAACTCAGGTCCTTCTGACTCCAGGGCCGACACTCCACTCACTACGCCACCTAGCTGCCCCCTTGCATCATTCTCATTTCCCAATTTTTCCTGCACTTTTCCTATTTGGTTTTCAA
Source organism: Gymnobelideus leadbeateri (assembly GCA_011680675.1). Taxonomy (NCBI): domain Eukaryota; kingdom Metazoa; phylum Chordata; class Mammalia; order Diprotodontia; family Petauridae; genus Gymnobelideus; species Gymnobelideus leadbeateri. The sequence goes on along the minus strand of WOXC01010577.1, from coordinate 138,870 downwards.
AATCCTTCTTAAGCTCCTCTATGGCCTGTAACCAATTCATATTTTTCTTGGACACTTTTAGTGCAGGAGTTCTGACTTCATTGTCTCACTCCTGTTCCATGCTTTGAGCCTTTTTGTCCCCCAAAAAGGAATCCAAAGTTGGATTGCTGTGCTTTCTTTGCTTCCTTTGCTTGATCATGTTGCCACTCAATTACTTGACTTTTGAGTTTTTTGCTACAGTAGAACTCTGCTTCCAGAGAGGAGATCTTTGTCCCAAATTGCTAGAGTTTTCTCAGCTGCTGGAGGTATTAGTTGGGTGTCCTCACAGAAGCCGCCACTGGCTCTGGCACACTGGTCACACACCCCAGGTCCTCCACCCTAGACACCAATCCAGATCCAAGCAGGTTAAATCAAGAGCAATTACCCCTCAGACTGGTTGCTTGGTCCCCCTACAATTTTCAGGCCAGGAGCTCTGAAGTAGGCATGCAGCAGGGGCCTCTGTGCCTCAGCTACTCCTCCCTCTGGAGGCAGAGGCCAGGCTGCACTCCCAGATCCCCTGTTCCCACAAAGTTCACACTGAACTCTTACATTGTCTTTGACATTTATGGGTTGATAATTCTGGAAACTGCCAAAGCTGCTGGTGATCCACCCTCCTGAAGTCCCTCCAGCCTGAGGCTATAACCACAGACTCACATGGGGCTGGGCTCAGCTCCCACTTTGCTGAGATGTACCCTTCCTGCCAGCCTGCCAAGCTGTCTTCAGTGGGAGGTTTGTTTCTCTCTGTCACTTTGTGGGTTCAGTAGCCCTAAAGTTTGTTTAGAGTCATTTTTATAGGTATTTGTGGTAGTTATGGAGGGGGCATATAGAGTTTTCCTGCTTCTATGCCACTATCTTAGTTCCACCTTCACAGCCAAATTCCAGAGTTCCTAGGTCAAGGAGAAAATATTATAAGCTGCCAGGTAGAAACAATTTGAGTATTGTGGAAACACAATTAGCATAACATAAGACCTAGCAGGTTCTACATTAAGGGATTGAAGGGCTTGGAATATGATATTCCAGAGGTCAAAGGAGCTAGAATTAAAACCAAGAATCACCTACCCAGCAAAAGCTCTGGGGAAAAAAATATGGTCATTCAAGGAAATAGAGGACTTTCAGGTATTCTTGGTGAAAAAATCAGAGCTGAACAGAAAATTTGACTTTCAAATACAAAAAGCAAGAGAAGCATGAGAAGATAAATAGGAAAAAGAAATCATAAGGAACTCATTAAAGTTAAACTATTTGCATTTCTACATGGGAAAAACAATAATTTTAACTCATGAGACTTTTCTCAGTATGAGGATAGCTGAAGGAAATATATATGTATATATACATGCATATATATGTATGCATAGGAAGGTATATATCTATGTAAATACATATGTGAGTGTGTATATGTGTGTACATGTATACATAGACAGAGGTCACAGGATCAGTTGAATATGAAGGGATGATATCTAAAAAATAAAATCAAGAAGTGAGAGAGGAATATAAAGAGAGAAGAAGAAAGGGGAGAGATAGATCAGGATAAATTATTTCATATAAAAGAGGCAAGAGAAAACTGTTACAATGGAGGGGAAGAGCAGAAAGGTGAACCTTACTCTCATTGGATTTGTCTTAAGGAAAGAATAACATTCACACTCAATTGGTTATCTTACCCTACAGGAAAGTAGGGGGAAAGGGATTAGAGGGGGATGCAGAAGGGAGATTAGAAGGGAGAGCAGATTTGGGGAGAGGGTAGTTAGAAGCGATCACTTATTTGTGGAAATGAATGATGTAAACTAAATAAAATAATAATAATAATAATAAATAATAATAATAATAATAATAATGATAATAATAAAGAAGCAATCAGTTTTGAAAAGGGACAGGGTCAAAGTAGAAAGCAGAATAAGTGGGGGGTGGGATAGGATGGAGGGAAATATAGTTAGTCTTTCACAATATCACTACTATGGAAATGTTTTGTGTAACTACACATGTACAACCTATATTGAATTGCTTATCTTCCCAGTGAGGGTGGATAAGGAGGGAAGTAGGGAAAGAACTGGAAGCCAAAGTTTTAAAAACAAGTGTTTAAAGAGTTATTTTTTTTACATGCAACTGGGAAATAAAATATATAGGCACTGGGGTATAAAATCCATCTTGCCCTACTAGAAAGTTAGGGAGGGTGTGGGGGAGGATATAAGAGAGAAGAGATTCATGAAAGGGATATTCAGTAGTCTTTCTATTTTGGAGTGGAGGTGGGGGAAAGATGGAGAAAAATTGTTACTCAAAATCTTGTGAATGTTGAAAACCAAAAATAAATAAATAAAAGATTATTTTTAAAAAAGAATGAACACAGTTGGGAAGACTTCTTTGTCCACCATTGCTTTGTACTGAAATAGGCAAGTCGTAATGAGGGCCTGTCCTAGGATGATGTCAATGGAAATAATGTGGAGGGGACAGATGTGAGAAATACGGTGATGGAGGAGGACTTTGACAGAATTCGGTAAGTGAATATGAGAGGTGAAGGAAAAGAAGGAGACAAAGATAAATGCAATGTTACATTCATGGGAGACTGAGGGAAGATGGATGCCAACACTTAATGACAATCAAAAGTTTTATTGTATAGTCATTTTCAGTTGCATTCAACTCCTAAAACCATGGGGTTTTCTTGGCAAAGATACTAGAGTGGTTTTCCATTTCATTCTCCAACTCATTTTGCAGATGAGGGAACTGAGGAAACCAGGTTAAGTGACTTGCCCAGGGTTATATAGATAGTAAATGTCTGAGGCTGGATTCAAACTCAGGTCTTCCTGACTCCATGCCTGGTGCTCTATCCTTTGTATCACCTAGCTGCCCCAATTAAAAGTTTAGAAATACTAGATTTAGGAATACTAGAAATAATAAATCCTACAAACTCCATTCCTGTTTTGCTAATTTAAAATCTCTGTGATGGTTTTTACTAGTTAGAGAAAACCTGAACAAATGACCTGGTGAGAATAGACCTGAAGTGCGATCATGGTGATGGTTGTCATTCTGATTATCTTGTGTAGGGACTGAAGGAAAACCTTGATTCTTAGAGGAATAGAATGTAAGAGACCTGTTTAAGGGATGTTTCTACTTTGGTCCATAGTTTATCTAGTGCTGAATCTAGAAGGACTGTCAGGAGGGTTCCAAGAATTTTGGGAGACCCACTGCTAACATGGGGCAGGGGGAAGGGGGTAAATAATGTTTGTGAATGGGGATTTTCTGGGGATATACACTTAAGTTTTTCTTTAAGGTTCCTGTGCCTAAATTCCCCCTTTCTCTGTATAAAAGCCAAAGGAAGATAGCAATTATTACAAACAATCATAGAAACGTATACATACAGGGCATCCCAAAATTCTTAGCATAATTTAAACTTTAAATATATACATATGCATGCATCTAATACATGTGTATGTATATGTAGACATACATACATACATACATGCAAAATCTCAGTCAAGCCTCATCACAACCTTTGAAAGCAGTAATGTCCTCCTGAAACTGAGGTTCAGACGTGTAAAACAGCTTGTCTGTCATCACCCAGCAAGAGAGGGCCAGAGGCAGAATCCAAACTTAGATTGTTCTGAGCAGCCTACTGCCAGCCATACTCAAGGCTCTCAAAGGAAGATGAACATATGTGTCTGGTCCCCAGAATTGCTAGCTGTTTCCAGATGTTACAAGTCACCATGGAGTCCAGTGTTTTTATCTAGGACTAGAACATAGCAAGAATCATAGAATATTCATGTTAGACCTTGAAATCATCTCATCTAAACTGTAACTTAACAATAATTCCTTTCACAAAACTCATAGTTGGTTATGAAATTTCTTGAAGTTGGAGCTTGGACACTTCCAATGATAGGGAGCTTACCACCTACGAAGGCAGACCTTGTCATTGTAATATAGGTATCATTGGCAAGAAATTCTTCCTTATAACATGTTGAAATCTGAGCAATCAAGACCCTACTTCCCTCTATTCTTGCCATCTGGAAGTGACTGGAGAACCCCAGTCAACACTACACTTACCCCTCCTCCCACACCCAGACAACTCCAGAAGTCACCCAGAACTGCCTCTAGGGCCCACAGGGGCAACCAGTGGGATGCCACCTCCCCTTCCCCTGCTTCCCTGCAAATGCCCCATTTCCCTTTATCCACTCCTGGCTTCCCCCTGAACTGGCATCCCAGCTGTGTCATAGGAAACCCAGAATCCCTTCTCTACACTGACCCTTAGACTCCTTTTCCCCTTCCTATGGGACTGACACCTGAATGTATCCCAATGACTCCCGGGCCTTGCTGTCTGACCTCTAGATGAAGCAAAGATTGCCCATGACTTTAATTTGTAGATTTAGTGTTGAACACAGTGCTTGGCATCTAGTAAGTACTAGGTATTCTTTCTTCCCATTTTCCTTCCCTTCTTGCTCCTCCTTCTTGTCCTCTTCCTCGTCCTTTTCCTCCTCCTTTTCTATGTACACACAGATGTGTATATATACATATATAAATATAATTTTAATTATATATAAAATTATACATGCATGCTCTCCCAAAAGTCTTAGAAGCATTTTAAGCCTTAATAGCTGAAAATTATTATACTAAGAGTTTTGGAACATCCTACACAAACACACACAAACACACACACACACACACATACACACACAAATACACATGAACAACACACTATAAGTTCAGTTTTATATATAATCCTTTTTATGTTTTGTGTATATTGAAATCTTCATTTTGATGTTTAAAGTCATTATATAAAAAAAGATTTGAACTTAAAGGGAAAAATGTGTCATTAGAGTAAAGAGGGGGGAGGATTTTTTTTCCCCTGAGCATATTAGGAAAGGCTTCATGCAGGAGAAAGAAGTAGAACTGAGCTTTGAAGGCTATCCGGGATTTGGATAAGCAGAGCTGTCCAGACTAAGATGAATGTATCTTATAATTAGTTTTCAACTTAGCCATATTTACAGAATAAATTCTAGTTAATGACGCTCACTTTCCTCTTTTGAGGTTTCTTAACTCCCTTACTAATTCTCAAATCTGTAGAAAGCCTTGGGCTTTTCCTTCTCCCATACATAATCAGGCAATTCCAAAGTCTCATGAGCGTGCTAAACACACACGCACATAACACCATTCAGATTTTTATGACAAAAATAAGGAATGTTAGAAACTAATCTTTTATGTGCTCACTGAATGAGTATCTTCATAGAGCCAAAGTATTTCCTGCTTTATGAGAGTTGGCTATATCTCATTGACTCTGGCCCTGACCAGGATGGTCACAAGGGTTCCAACCCTCTAACCCTAACCCTAAATGCTTCACCCCAGCTATATTTTTGCTATGTGACCAGTTACATTATCCCCAGACAGTTCGATGGCTTAGTTTATGGAATGCTGGTCCTGGAATCAAGAAGACCTGAGTTCAAATCTGGCCTCAGACACTTATGAGCTGTATGACCCTGGCAAGTCACTTAATCTCTGTTTGGCTTAATCCACTGATGCAGGAAATGGAAAATCATTCCAGGATCTTTGCTAAGAAAACCCCATGTTCAGTATTGGTGTGCTGTAGTGCATGGGTTCACAAAAATTCAGATACAACTGACCAACTCAGTACAACAGTCTGAGAAATGACAATTCCATGACTCCTATCCTCAACCTCATCCCCATCTCTGTGACTTTCCAAACCAAAACACTGTTTCCAAACTTATGTATAGATAGGTATATATATATACACATGTGTACATGCATACATATACATGCATGTGTATATTCACCTGTTTTATATACATGTATATATATATATACAGATATGTATATATCTCTATTTGTATTACTGTATGTGTGTGATCTCTCCCTCTTAGAATTTAAGCTCCTTGGGGATAGAAATTTTCTCTCTTTTATTTTTGTATCCTTGATGATTAGCACAGTGCTGAGGACATAGAAAGCATTGAATACATTCTTTATTATGTATTCATTCAGTGAAAAAACATTTATTAATTTCCTATTATATTTTAGCACTATGCTTGAAGAGGAGAGGGTGCATATGTGTGTGGAGGCGTGCAGTGTCAATACAAAAGTAGAGAAGACACAATCCCTAGAGTCAGGGAGCTTAATATCTAGTAAGGGAAAAATAAATATATATTCACACATGCATGTGCATGTACAAGTATGTATGTGTATACCTACATATGTGTGCATATATAACATTTACATATAATATTGTGCTAAGTGCTTAGAGAAATGCAAAACAAAATGCTACAGGAAGTCCAAGGAGAGCAGTGAGAATTAGAGAAAGGTTTTATGGAAGAGGCAAAATTTCAACTGTACTTTGAAGGAAAGTTTGGGATTTCATAGTTTAATAAGATAAGGTATTGTCCTTTCATATGGAGCAATTTTGCACTTAAATAGTATCCTTGCATAAAGAAAAAAAAACATAATTAAACCAGTTGTTAAAAGAAGATAAAGTATCATCCTTCCAAGTGAACAATTTTGTGCCTGAAAAGAGTAGCAAACGAACTTTGCTCTAATAAAAACTGCTAAAATCTTTATAAAAAGAAATACTATCTTTAGAAAGATTATAACCAGCTTGAGATTGAAAAGAAATGGCAGGTGGAGTCAAGATGGCAGAGTAGAAACAGCGCATCCAAGCCACTCTTCCCCCAGACTACCTCCAAACTATGTAAAAGGGGACTCTGAACAACTTCTGGAGCCCCTGCACCCACAGAACAACACAGAGAAGCTAACCTCCCACTGAGGACAGCCCAGCAGTCCTGCAGGAAGGACCAGCGCAGCACCTACAGCGCAGTGTGCAGTGCACTGGGAGCCGAGCACAGGTCCCCCTGAGTCAAGGTTTTAGCCCCAGGGTGGCAGGGCCAGCTGCCAGCTGGAGGGACCCCAGAACACCAGCAGCTGTGGCGATTCCAGAATTATCAACATAGACATGCCTAGGACAAAGTGAGAGGTTAGTGCCCTATGGACTTTGGAACCAGTATTTGGGGAACGCGTCGGGTTTCTCCCCTGGGGGCTAGAAGCCTCTGAGGAGACACGCCATTTTGTAGTTTTCAGAGGCAGCTCCAGCTCCTGGTCTGTGAACTGTAGGGAGATCCAGCGATCAGTCTTGGGGGGTAATCGCTCTTGTTTTAACCTCCCTGGATCTGGATTGTGATCTGGGGTGGAGGTCGTGGGTGGGTTCCCAGCTTGCCAGAAATGGAAGTTGGCCCCCCTACACGTTCGGGACGAAAGTTCCCATCTGGCGCCAGACCATACTGTGGCAACAAGCCCAAAAGTCAAGTAATTAAGTGGCAACATGCTAAGGCAAAGGAAACAAATTAAACAGAAAAATGCAACCTTAGACTCCTACTTTGGGGGCAAAGATGATCGAAGCATAGAGCAAGAGGAGGGCTGTGAGGTCAGAAGTCCTGCTCCAAAAGCCCCAGGGGAAAATATGAGTGGGTTGCAGGACTTTAAAAATCAAATAAGAGAAGTGGAGGAAAAATTTGGAAGAGAAATGAGAAGGATGCAGGAAAAGTATGAAATGAGAGTCAACAGCCTGACTGAGGAAAACAACACCTTAAAAAATAGACTAACTCAAATGGCAAAGGAGGCCCAAAAGAGCAATGAGGAGAAGAATGCCTTAAAAAGTCGAAAGATGGAAAAAGAATCTCAAAAGTTCACTGAGGAGATTCATTCCTTCAGAGTTAGACTGAAGCAAATGGAAGCTAATGACTTTATGAGAAATCAAGATACCGTTAAGCAGATCCAAACAAATGAAAGATTAGAAGGCAATGTGAAATATCTCATGTGACCTGGAAAATATATCCAAGAGAGACAATTTAAAAATTATTGGACTACCTGAAAGCCATGACCAAAGAAAGAACCTAGAAATCACCCTTCAAGAAATTCTCAAGGAAAATTGCCCTGATGTTTCAGATCCAGAGGGCAAAATAGAGGTTGAAAGAATCCACAGATCACCTCCTGAAAAAGATCCCAAAATGAAAACTCCCAGGAATATTATAGCCAGGTTCCAGAATCCCCAGATCAAGGAGAAAATACTACAAGCAGCCAGGAAGAAACAATTTCAATATTGTGGAAACACAATCAGAATAGCACAGGACCTGGCATCTTCTACACTGAGGGATCAAAGGGCATGGGATATGATATTCCAGAGGGCAAAAGAGCTGGGAATAAACCCAAGGGTCACCTACCCAGCAAAACTGAGTATTTTGTTTCAGGGGAAAATATGGTCATTCAGTGGAAATAGAGGACTTTCAAGCATTCTTGAGGAAAAAACCAGAATTGAATAGAAAATCTGACATACAGACACAAGTAGCAAGAGATGCCTGAGAAGGTAATCAGGGAAAAGAAATCAAAAGGAACTTATCAAAGTTGAACTATTTACATTCCTATATGGAAAAACAATAACTGTCACAGATGAAATCTTTCTCAGTATGAAAATAATGGAAGAAGGGTGTATGGTCATATGAATACATATGTGAATTATACATGGATAGAGGGCATAGGTCTAATTTGTTGGGAAGGGAGGATTCTTAAGGGGTGAAATTATGAGGTGAGAGAGGAAAGTGGCAAGAGGAGATGGGGAGAGACAGGGTAGGGTAAACTATCTCATGTAGAAGAAGCAAGAGGAAGTGGTTGCAAGGGAGGGGGAGAATAGGAAGGCAAAAAGGCAAAACCACATTCTCATTGAATCTGGGAGAGAATGACATACATCCTAAATGGGATATCTCAACCTGAAGCAGAATAGGGGGAAGGGGAATGAGAGGAGGGATGATGGATGGGAGGGCATCCTTGGGGGAAGGGGAGGTTGGAAGTACCCACTATAGAAGAGGGACAGGATCAAGTAGGGAATGGACCAGGTCGGGGGTGGAATGAGTGGGAGGGAATTAAAAGCAGCCTTGTATAATATATCTACTATGGTAATGTTTTGCATAGCTAGACATGTACAACATATACTGAATTACTTATCTTCCCAGAGGGAATGGGTAACAAGAGAGGAAGGAAATGGATCCGAATTTCGAGGTCTTAAGATTAAATGTTTCAAATATATATAAATACTATTATTAATACTCTTTTGCTTGTAATTAATTGGGAGATAAGATGTGCAGGCATTGGGACACAAAGATTCACCTTCCTCTAATGGAAAAGTCGAAGGGGGTATGGGAGAAGATATGGGAGAGAGCAGATTGGAGGAAGCAATATCTTGTGGGACTGCTATTCTGGGAGGGTGGGTAGGGGAAAAACAAGGGGGGGGGGAATAATTGTAACTCAAAATCTGGCGGAAATGAATGATGTAAAACAGAAGTTAATAAAGCATTTGTTTAAAAAAACAAATAATGGATAAAAAGAAAATAAAAGTAGTTAGGAAAATAAAAAAAAAGAAAAGAAACTGCAGCCTAAATATAAAGGCTTTTATGTTATAATGGATAGAGTACTGAACTAGGAGTTAGGAAAACCAGAATTCAAATCCTACCTCAGACACCTACTAGCAATGTGACCCTGGGCAAGTCATTTAACTTCACAGATTTATCACAGATGAATTTTACATATTCACCATATGTAAAATGAGGGGGTTAGACTTGATGATGACCTCTAAAATCCATTTCTAGTTCTAAATCTATGATCCTATGAAGCTTGTTAAGGATGTGGGATGATGATGTTTTCTATGTTAGCACTTGGATAATGTAGAGAAAGAATTTTTATTTATTTTTTAAAAACTAATAAAGCTAAAAATGTAAAAAATAGTTTGCTCTTATGGAAGAGCATTAATTTAAGAAGGGATAAATAGTCATGGCTACAGGACATTGTGGTCCCTCAACTAATTTTTGTGTTACTGTTTTGAGACTTATGAGAGAAAAGTCACCAAATGAAAAATCACATAATTGTTTGGAGACTATATGGGCTGATTAAATGAGGGCTGTTGGTTTCATACGGGAGATTTGGTGACCTTATTTCTTAAGTGAAAGAGACACTGGGTACCAGAAGGCTGTGATTTAAGCCACTAAAAGTTTATTGAGAAGGTTGAAGAAAGCTGACCTCATCAGTTGTGTTAATAGTAGTGGTGGTAATAGTGGTGGTGGTGCTGATAGTGGTAGTTATTGTTGTCTGTTGTTAAGTAAATAGTTATGTTTAAGATCTAACTATGTCTTCATTATGAGTGACTGATACATGGAAACACACCAGTGTGGGCTCAAGAATTGAAGTGATGAGTTGGTAGACTTTATTTCCCCTCAACAGAGTTACCCTAAGGACCCTGAAAGAATTTAAGTATAGACATATGGTGGTGTTCTTTCTCTCTCTCTTTTTTTTTGGGGGGGTGGCAATTGGGATTAAGTAACTTGCCCACGGTCACACAGCTAGGTTTTTGTTTGTGTGTGTCAAGTGTCTGAGGCTGGATCCGAACTCAGGTCCTTCTGACTCTAGGGCAGGCGCTCTACTCACTGTGCCACCTAGCCGCCCTGGTGTTCTTTCTCTTGAAACCTAGACCTGAAGATGTGAAGGAATGTTGGAGTGAGAGCCAACCCAGAAAGTAAATCATCATCCATTACATACCCTGTGTAAATAATGTGAGGTACTTACTACAATGTGGGTGGCTACCCAATGTACATGTTATGATAGGATCAGAGATTTAAAATTGGAAAGTATCCTAGAAGTTTTGAGTCCAGCCCCCCCCCCATTTTTCAAATAAGGAAATGAGGTCATCACAGTGCTAGTAAATAAAAGTTAGAGCATTTGGACTCATATCCTCTAATTCCAGAGTCCTTTCCTATTACACATTGATGAAAGATGTTATAGGTAGAAAGGACCAGGACCATTCAGTGTTAGAGCCATAAGGGACCTTTGAGATCATCTTATAAGAACTTCTTATGTTGCTGAAGTTGAAATTTCAGAATTTCACTACCTCAGGGTGGGCACAAATAGCCCACATGAACAGAGAAGAGAGAAGTGATTTGCTCTTGTCACACAGCAAGTTAGTGACAAAGCTGAGACTGGAACCCAGGTGTCCAGATTCCTGGTTCTATTCCCTCCTTGGAACTTAGGAAAGATGATGTAAACATTTATCTTTTCCTCCATCCATTTTGAGATATCCACAGCTAATTATCAGCTCCTGAGAGAAGCAAGAAAAAGTGATTTGTTATTTCTCTTCCCCCTTCAGTTTTTCTCTGAAAGGCATTTCATTGATAGTTTTTTTTTTCATCTTTTGAACAAAATGGAATCCTACAAAGAATGCTTGGGGTTACAACCCAACATTGAGCCCACATTCAGGCAAAGCACAGCTTAAAAAGGAATCAGAGGATGAATGCTTAAAAGAGAAAGTGGAATGTGCCCTCATCTCTGAGAACTTGTAAGTATCCATTGACCTGTAAGGGAAGTTTAATTGAACAAAAAAGATATAGCTACAGATTTGGCAAAAAATAAGCCTGCTCTGGGAAGCCAGGGTTGGCCTCATTAGAATAATTTACTCATCACTGGAACTACTAACTACAGAGTTCTCATTTCTTCAGTTCTTTAAGGTTTGCAAAGCATTTTACTCATAACAGCCTATGTAGTAGGTTGTACGGCAATTAGCAGCTTCATTTTACTTATGATGAAACTGATACACAGAGAAATTAGAGGGCTTGTTTTGGACCAAACAGCTAGGAAATGTCAGAGCTGGGGCTCGAATTCATGTCTTGTCAGATTCCAAGATTATTGATCTATTTACTGTCCCTCCCTGATTGAGAAGAGTGGTCTGGGAATCAGAAGACCCAAGTTCTAGCCATTATTCTGTGTGATTGATCGATGGTCAAGCAACCAATAAGTCTCAGAGATGGAATTTGGACATATGTGTGGGGTGGTGGTGGCCATGGGTGGTATATATTGTTGGTTAATTTTTTCCTTCATTCTTGAAGAGGACCAAAATGGCTATGTTGAAGTCAAGTACAATGTGTGCAACTGTGACTGATCAGACTGATATGAGCTTGGAAGTCCCTACCTCAGGGTGGGCACAAATAGCCCACATGCACGTTTGGAGTGGAAATGTCTCTTAAATCATGCATCTCCCATTTCTCCTGAGTTACTACAATTCTGCTTCATTCATAGAGCATAGCACCTTCTTTGATGTGGGCACATCATGCTAGGCAGTCCTATGCCTTTGTCTCCCGTGTCACAAATTGATTCCTAAGATCTTCAGAGAGACCTTGAGAGTGTCCTTCTTTACACCCCCACACCTATACACCCACATGCATGTTGTATGTAAACATATGTACATATGTGTGTATGTTTAAACTGAAGCTGTGATTTTATTGATATGGGGATAGACCAAGAGGGCAAGAAATTCCCTCTTCTACTAAGATTGGAAATTATCCTGTAACTTTGAGAGTTGCCTGGAGGACTGACAGTTTGAGACTCATCTGGGGTTCAGAGAGGATTAATTCTAGGTTTTCCTTATACTAAGGCCAGCTCATTGAGAAACTGAACTGTCTCATTGAAAAATATAGTGTGTGCATGTTCATATATGTATGCATGTATAATTATATAGGCATTGCACATTGAATGTGTTTGTTTATGTTTACATGTGTGTGTAGAAATATGTGTGTGAAGCACAAAACATGGTGCTAAGTTCTGGGGATATAAATGGGATACTTACACACATTTACACACGTTTCTCTGTAGCTCCCCCAAGTGCCTAGCATCGTGTTGTACATGGAGTAGACACCGAATAAACATTAGTTGAATGAAACTGTTATTGTAAGACCTGTCATCTGGATCACTACACATTTAGACCCTTTACCATAGTCTAAATTGTATTAGTCAGAACTGTGACCCAAGGTCTGGAGACACCAGGCTGCTTGTGTCTTTCCTGAGTGCCTACACTGTTTCTTACTCTTGGCTTTTGAATAGCTTTAGCGTCAAGCCTTCTCTTGAATTGTATGGTGAATAACCAATAATTTGGAACCACCTGTCTGTCTGTATTTGAGTTTTATGAGCAAATTCCCCTAAAGACTCCACAAAGCACCTCATTACCAAGGAGCCCTGGGATGAGGGCCCAAAGGATACTGTGGTCATCATAAAAGGCTGGCTTTGCCATTGTCACAGCTGAAAGCATAATACCAATTGATACACACAGACTTTGATCCAATAGGATTGTGAGATGAGACTTGTGGCTGGCTCATTTCTGGGCAGAGATCTGGACAGTAGAGGTTTTTCCTGTTAGCAGAAGGAGGATGAACATAGACATTACCAGAGATCTTGCTCTTTAGGAAGAAGAACCTGGAAGGAAGCTTACCATGAATAACATTTGATGGCCAGGTTTCCAGTGACTGACACCGAACTGGCAATAAATAGGACCATGACCTTTAATAGTGCCCGCCATTCAGTACCCCATGAGTTGACACTTGATTAGTGATTGTTTTGTAACCTAGTATAAGGGAAAGGGCACTGGGCAGGGAATAAGAGGACCAGAGGTGCAGTCATGAGACACCTCTGTCATCTACTACCTGTATAGCCTTGGGGAAGTCATATAACATCTCTGGGCCTCAGTCTATTCATCTGTATAATGAGCAAGCTGAATTAAATGACTTCTGATATCCATAACAGATCTATAACTGTGATTCCCTCAAGGCTATAGATTAGGAGAATGAAGCTCAGGGCAGTGATTTGTGATTTGTCTGAGCTCACACAGTCAACAAGTCTGAGAGTTGGAATTGTAATCCTGAAATTCTGGGCCTCAATCTAGCATGCTTTCTGCTATATCATGATTCTATACTAGAACTAGCAAGAAGTGCTTATGGGGAGTTCTGACCACATCATATGCTAAAGTATATAATCATATATACTTACACAATGCATATATGTAGATACACATATAGTTGATTATACACAAATGTACATATACCAAACACACACACACACACACACACACACACACACACACACACACATACACACGCATATACATCTGGAACTATTAGAGCTTGATCAGACAAAGACATCAAGGTCCTCTACTGCATCCCAGGCCATTGACTAGTCATCTTGACTTTTTTCCTACCGCTAGACTTTGATGACCCTGGAAGATGGAATGAGGCTGATGACTTTTCATAATTCTGCCTCACTTAAATCCAGCTTACAAGCTAGTCAAGGCATCACCCTATGATGTCACGGGTCCTCTTCAAAGACAAAGGACAGACATCAATAATATTAATTATATGATAGGTTCTGAGGAAAGATACAGATGAGGGATTTCTTTAAAACGAAACTGTTATATAACCACTCCTTTAAAGACAAGTCTCTATTACTAATATATATCTTAAGGAAAAGCAAACTCTTGAACCATTTTTTACTTTAGAATATGAAGTGGTCCAATTTTGACCATGATTTGGGGGAATATAAATAATAATATAAATATATAAATAATAAAAATAATTTTGTTATTAATAAAATAATAAAATATAAATAAATAATATGACCTAATATGACATGACATAAAATAATCAAATATAAATAAAATCAAATTAAAATAATAAATGTCAATTAGAATTCCAAAATTATTAAGTGTTATCTCTGGGAGCTTTCCAAGGATAGGGACCACAGTTTGCCATTTGATTTAACCCTGCCCCTACCATCCATATCACCAAACTGGACTCTAGGCAGCCAGTCAGTGCTCAACAAATGTGATTGAGTCAAACAGAATTAAGTGGAAGCACAGTATATTAGAAATGAAAAATGCCTTAGATACCATCTAGTTCAGCCTCTTGATTTTACAGGTGGAGAAACTAAGGCCCAGAGATCAAATAATAACTTCTTTAAATCTATAAGAAATTATCATTTCTTTATTGGTGAAAATGAGGAGATGGATTTAGGGCTAAGATATAAGGAGATATATATCTACCATGTACATATTTATATCTATTTTTCCTTCCTTCCTTCTTCCCTTTTCCCCTCCTTCCTTCTTTCCTTTCTGCTTTTTTTCCTTCCTCCCTCCTTTACTTTCTTTTTTCTTTCCTTGCCCTTCTTCTTCCTTCCTTCCCTATTTATACACACACACACACACACACACACACACACACACACACATATATTACTTATACTATCTCTATATTGTATATATATGTAAAGTGCATATATATATATATATATGCATATGTGTGTGATTAGGACAGGGACACAAATAATATCCACATAGTTCATTTCCAAAAACTTGAAAAAAACAACTTTTATTTGCAAAACACTGTGCCAAGTGTGCCAAGATGAGAAAAAAAAACTTAGTATGATGCCTGGTACATAGTAGGTGCTTAATAAATGTTTATTGACTAATTACCATCCTTGCCCTCAAGGAGTCTATTCTATAGCCCTTGTGAAGGACTGAGTTATTATTAACAGAAAGTGTGAAATCAGAAAGAAGAGTAAGTTTAGGGAGAAAAAAAATAACATAACTGAGTTAGATTTGAGACATTTTGATTTTGAGTTAACAGTGAAATATTCAAGTGGAGTTATTTTGTAGGCAATTGGAGATCCAGAACTGGAATTAGACTCTTCCATCAGCCCTGATTTGGGGTTAATCAGAGCCCCAGTTCTTTAAAAAAAAGCCCCTAGTCATGGATATAGGGGAACAGTCCAGAATATGGCAGCACCTAAATGCCTACATCACTCAATTTGTTACTTATTATAACCTGATAATAATTGCTTGTGTTTCTATATTGAAGTTAACAATTTTTTGTAGAAACATGGTCATGCAACATTCCTACACCTCTAAGGAAATTATTTTTGTCATGGGAAAGAAAGCACTAAAAACACCAATAATATCCATTAATGTCAACAAACTTAAACAACAGCCCCTTTTTTGTGGAAGGGAGAGATAATTAAGTGAAAGAAGAGGAGAGAGGGGAAAAAAGGAGAGAGAATGAGAGGGAGAAAGAGGAGAAAGGATAAAAGTGAGAAAGATAAAGAAGGGATGAAAAGGAGAACGAAAGGAAGAGGGACAGAAAGAAGATCAGAAGAAGAAAGGAAAGAGAGAAGAGGATAGAGAGGATAAAAGGGAGAGAAGATGGCAAGGACAAAGAAAAAAAGGGTGAGAGAATGAGGATGAGGAGAAAAAAGGAGAGAAAATAGAGAGAGAGATGAGAGGGAAAGAGAAAGAGTAGAAGAAAGGGAAGGGGAAAGAGAAGAGAAAGGAAGAAGAAAAAGAGGACAAGGACATGTGAGAGGAGGAGAGGGAGAAATAGAGGCATTGAGAAAGACAGGATGGGAGATACGCTATCTTCTCTCTTTGTCTGATGTAGGTTTTCTGTGAGCCCGTGATGATTGAAGGGTGTGTGTTCTGGCAGCGTCATTTGGAATTCCTGTCACAATCAAGAGCAGAAATACCAGGTACTACTGGTGTGTCAGATTAAAGTGACAGGCTGCTCTAAACAATCTCTCATAAGCAGAGACACCCAGGCAGCTCAGGCTAAAA
The DNA here is from genome assembly GCA_011680675.1 of Gymnobelideus leadbeateri. Taxonomy (NCBI): domain Eukaryota; kingdom Metazoa; phylum Chordata; class Mammalia; order Diprotodontia; family Petauridae; genus Gymnobelideus; species Gymnobelideus leadbeateri. The sequence goes on along the minus strand of WOXC01010577.1, from coordinate 122,408 downwards.
ACCAAGCAGGGCTGCTGAGGAGTAGGGACAGATTCAGCTTAGGGGTAGGATTATTATTAGGTAATAACAATAGCAATCACTCAAATATATATCACACTTTAAAGTTTCAATGGTCTCTCACTTCTCAAATTGGCCTAAGACACTTTGTCTGGATTTCTCCTTTGCTTCTATCCCATTCTAACTTTTATGATGCTTACTTATGTGTGTACTGTGCTCTCCCTTATGAGACTAATAGCTCCATGGGGGCAGAAACAATGCCATTTTTCTTCTTTTTATACCAAAAGTTGAGCTCAGAGAATGTGTGTGTCTATGTATTATATGTGCATGTGTGTACGGGTATATACTCACTTAAATGTGTGTATATATACCTATACATACATGTATTGTGTGCGCACATAGCCATATAACCATTTATATAGGTTTGTACACACATGTGTAGGTTTTTATACATACACATATCTATGCACATATATGTCACTGAATAAATGTTTACCTAATTTAATTTACAAAACATTTCCACCTAGTAATCCTATGCAAGAATGTTCCTTTTGTGCTCATTTTACAAATTAGGAAGCTAAGTTTCACAAATGTCAAGTGATTTGCCCAGTGTCCCAGAGTTCAGAGGTGGAGGAGATAGGATTTAAGCTCCATCATCCCAACCACAGTGACAGTGAAATACACATTTAAAGTCTCCTTCCTTAAAGCCAAATGGCTTTCCCCACTTCGGAGAGCTTCCTTCCTGTCTAAATGATATTTGTCTCACAAGGTTTAGATCACTATCTCATATCCCCCCAGCCCCAAATGGTTTATTTAGGGAAGCACCCCACCAATTCAATCCAAAGAGCTTTCATACCAAACCTTCTATGTATTTCAGTCACCATGAAGTACTGGGGTAGAAAGACAAGAAAATGAAACAGTGGTCTAGCACTCTTAGGAACTCATAGAACTTAATGTTTCCTGCTGGTCACCACCATCATCATTAGATGTAGTGATACCAGCAGGAGAAATAAAAGAGGAATAGAAACTGCTGGGCCAAGAACAACATAACAATTAAGTCTGTGTTTCTAATTTTAGGAAAAATGAGCTGCTTCCCCTTTTAGGCAAAGAATGAATATATGGGTATCCACATGTATTTATATGTATACATGTACATGTATATACATGTATGTATACACTTACTTTAGATATATGATAAAAATATTATGTAATGCCTTTTAGGGGTGTAGTCCCATATTGATTTTAGAATGACTCAATCAGTTTACAATTTATAATAAGTGTTATTATTTTCATCCTATAGGTAGGACAACCACAGCCTAGAGTAGAGAAGTGAGTTGCCCATGATTATATAAAATCTATTGTTCTTGTACAGAAATGGTAACCTCTGTCTTCGAGATCTCTTACAGATCTGTTGTGAATCGTGCAAAGGCCAGGACCTCATCTTTGAAATGGTTCTGAGAACTAGTGAGCATCTTCATCAGATGCTCCCAACTGAATTCTTCTTCCTCCCCAAGCCTGATTCACCTCCTAATTTCTCTTGAGGGTACCACCATCCTTCCAGGTACCCAGGCATGAAATCTGAGCCATCTCTGACTCTTACCTGTGCTTTACCCATCACAAAACTAATGAAAAGGGATGTGCTTTGGGCCACATAGTTCATAAGTATCAGAGACAGAAAGCAAGTTTTGTATTATTCCACAGCAGCCAAGCAAGAAGAGGGGCTAAAAGGAGTCCATGAGATCTCCGATGCTAAACACAACACGATAACTGCATGGGAGAGAAAGGACCATCGACATCTGTGGAATGAGAGAGTGATGGATGCTACAGAAGAGAAAGGAATGCTTGGAGAAGAGAGCATCTCAATTGGTCCTGAAGGTTGGGAAGTGTCAGCAGGCAGAAATAAAGAGGTCATTGTGGTTCAGGGAAAAGAAGCAAAGGCCTTTATTTTAGCCATTGGAGATGGCTGAAAAATTGAGGATAATGGATCCTGAGAGTGTTTTGAATCTAATTATGGCATTTTCCACGTGATCTGCCAAGGAGTTAGATTTATGTAATGGAAATGCAGATTTAAAGATCTTCCCTGCCCCTAACATAAGTGCACCTGGAGCCTGTGGTGGGAGGCTTGTTTTTCAGGAAAGCCCACACCTTGATACTTTGTGATTGGGCAGTGGGTCCAGAGGGTTGTTACATTCTCTGAGCCAGGAGAAGGCTATATAAACCCTTAGGAGAGGCTTTGCTTTGGGGCTCACTTTGAGAAGTGTTGTGTGATTTGACCAGATGAGACTCTGGGAAGCCGTTGTTGAGAGCCCCCCGGCTTTGAAAACCCAGATGTTGATGCTTCCCTCTCTGGTAACTGTGATTTGGTATTGATATAATGGTGGGACAGTTTGGAAGCCTGTCTGTTTGATCTGTAAGTTCTGTAACTCTGAAGTTCGGGGTGCTGACCTTTTTCCCCTGAACTAGGTAATGTATGTTTGTTTGATTAAAGTAAGCTTGTTAACCCATTCTGAATTGCTTTCCTTTTGAAAAGCAGATCTAAGAACCTATATTGGCAGCTACCCTGGGCATATTGGGGTGCTTGCCGCTACAAAATGGCGACGAGGATGGGATCTGCTGAGTAAAAGGAAAGTATGGGGGCTGGGATAATTGTTTGTTTCCCAGTTGTGGTAGCTGTGATTCTGTGGAGCCATGGAGCAGGAGAGAAGAACGGCCTGCATGCTGACTTTGCTGAGCTGAGAGCAGGAATGGTGAGCTGCCTGCATGGAGACCTGTGGAGAAGCCTGGAGCTGCTGCCTTCTGCTGGAGGAGAAGGAACCCAGGAGTTTGGAGTTCAGCCACAGGACAAGATAAGGACTGTGTGGCAAAGCTGGGGCACTGAATGTGTTTCCTTGCTGCATCCCACAGTTTGGGACCCAGGGGGATGGACTTGTGACTATGGTGGGTGGGGTGAAGTGCCATGGACCCCAAGGACCCCACTTTGGTTTTGTTGCCTAGTTCCCTCTCTGGATTTGGAAGCAGGGGCTGGAGCAGTGTTATGGGAAGGACACCCCCCTCGTCCCAAGAGAACTTTATGTGATAATGCTTTGTATTTTGTGAATTGATGTGAAAATGCAATGTACTTTGTTTAAGACCCAGTGGCCACTTTGGTAACTTTAGATGTACCTTGAAAATATGACTTAAGGGATGGTTAGTGATAATTGAAATGTAAACTGTCTATGTTATGGGCATACTTAGTAAGACTTTACTGAATAAGCTACTGATTGTACTTTGAGATATTGTTACAGATAAGAGACTAATTGAGCTAATCAAGACTTTGCCCCACGAGTGGAAGACTTGTACTTTGAAAACTGATGTAACTGATTGAGTTAACTTAAGAGTGACTATTTTTTGATTTTACGGATAAGTGGACTGAGTTAACATTTGCCCCATGAGTGGAAGACTTGGACTATTGTATTTTGAGATTATATTGTGATTTTCTTATGTACCTGGAAAATGTGACCTAAGAGATGTTTAGTGCTAATTCAAATGTAAATTGTGTATGCTATGGGCAAGAAAGATCTTGGGGCCGAATGTAATGGAAATGCAGATTTAAAGATCTTCCCTGCCCCTAGCTTAAGTGCACCTGGAGCCTGTGGTGGGAGGCTTGTTTTTCAGGAAAGCCCACACCTTGATACTTTGTGATTGGGCAGTGGGTCCAGAGGGTTGTTACATTCTCTGAGCCAGGAGAAGGCTATATAAACCCTTAGGAGAGGCTTTGCTTTGGGGCTCACTTTGAGAAGTGTTGTGTGATTTGACCAGATGAGACTCTGGGAAGCCGTTGTTGAGAGCCCCCCGGCTTTGAAAACCCAGATGTTGATGCTTCCCTCTCTGGTAACTGTGATTTGGTATTGATATAATGGTGGGACAGTTTGGAAGCCTGTCTTGTTTGATCTGTAAGTTCTGTAACTCTGAAGTTTGGGGTGCTGACCTTTTTCCCCTGAACTAGGTAATGTGTGTTTGTTTGATTAAAGTAAGCTTGTTAACCCATTCTGAATTGCTTTCCTTTTGAAAAGCAGATCTAAGAACCTATATTGGCAGCTACCCTGGGCATATTGGGGTGCTTGCCGCTACAATTTAGGAGGAATACTTTAACATTTCATCATTCAAAAGATTGAAAAATCTAAAGTCTTACTTTACTTACTTACTTACAAGAGTGAGTGACTTGCCCCAAGTCACGCTGTTAATAAATGCTGCAGATACGATTTGACCTCAGGTTATTTGGCTCTGAAAAGAAGACTCTTTTCTATCATGCTGCATTCTACCTATCATGGTATGGATACATGGTCTTGGTGACTGAAGTAAAGTTGGGAGGTTCCATCTTTCCAATGTTTTGGCCCCAGTGTTTTCATTTAGCCATGGCTGGGGAGAAATAGCAGTGTTCATTGGACACTTTTTTTAAGATGGGAGGAGCAAATCCAAGGACAATTCTCAATGTGTCAAAGAAAAATTGTGACTAGGCATATGAGTAACTTGTAATATACAAACAATGCACCCATGTAATTACTCTGGCATAACAAGATAATTACATGGCTAATTGTGCTCTGTAATCATCATGTTGGCTGTTACTGCAAATTGTGGATTACTTAATGGCACCAAGTGTGATAACTGTGTTCTGTATAGGTCATAAATAGACGTGGAAGTACACTGCAGTGATATGAATTCTAATTGTCATGTAATGAGGGAGCCATTAAATAGTTATTTGTCCCTTATAAAGTAACTATTATATTTCTTCCAGATCCCAGCTAGCTATCTTTTTTTAATCCTTTTCTCTTTGCTTGTAAAATGAAATGTTGATTCCTACACAAGTTCCTTCCCCTATTTAAGATTCTGTCCCTCATCAGTAAAATAAAAAGGGGGGGTGGGGTTTAAACTGAATGATCTTTGAAGTCTCCTATTCTCTGTTCATACGTTTCCTTCTTACTCTGACAGTTTACATTCTATGTTTGGATATCACTCACAACTCTAAAATATTATATAGTATTAATGGAATTTTTAGTGACCATGTAGAAAAGGAAGCAGTGAAGTCAGGAGGATCTAAGGTCAAATGTGACCTTAGACACTCACTAGCTGTGTGACCCTGGGCAAGTCATCTAACCCCAAATACTTTTCCCCTCACCACCACCCCCCAAAAGAAAAGAAAGAAAGAAAAGGTAGCAGTGATTACAGGGAGCCAGCATAGGTTCATCAAGATCAGATTATTCCAGATTAATCTTTTTTTTAAAGAGGCATTTAGGGTTAAGTTACTTGCCCAGTGTCATACAACTTGTAACTATCAAATGTCTGAGGCCAGATTTGAACTCAGGTTCACCTGACTCCATAGCTATTGCTTTATCCACTGTTCTACCTAACTGCCCAAGACTAATTTTATTTCCTTTTTTGGAAGAATTATTCCACCGGTAGATCTGGACAAAGAAAAGGAGAGAGAGAGAAAGAGAGAGACAGAGAGAAACAGAGAGAGAGAGAGAGAGAGAGAGAGAGAGAGAGAGAGAGAGAGAGAGAGAGAGAGAGAGACTTAGAATTTAACAAAGAATTTGATAAAGTTTAACTTGAGGACTAGATTCATTTAATTCAACACCATCATTTCACATTGAGGAAATGGTATCACAGTTGTAGAAAAGATGGAGAGGTGTAGAATAGTCAAGGGTAGAAATAGATTGATTCAGAACTGGTTTAATGGCTAGATACAATGTGCAATCATTGATGAGTTAAATTGATGGGTAAATTTGGACAGCGGTTTGTTTTTATTTTTGTGGGGTTTTGTTTGCTTCTTTTTTTAAGGGAGGACCAGAGGTATCTGTCCTTGCTCTGTGCTGTTTAACATTTTTATCAATGACTTATGTAAAACCTTATCTGGCATGCCTGTCAAATTTACCATTGACACACAGCTAGGAGTATTAGCTAGCATAATGCATGATAGATGCAGAATCTCAAATTACCTTAACAAGCTACAATACTGAGCAGAATCTAAAAAGAAGACATTTTTAAAAGATAAATACATCTTTTGCTTGTGTTCAGAATATGAACTTTACAAGTCAAGATGTGGGAGGCATGGCTAGACATCAGTTGATATTTTAAAAATGTCTGTGGGTTTTCTATGGATTTCAGTTCAAGCTTAATATGAATCATCATTTTAAAAGGCAGCCACAATAACTAATGCAATATTAGGCTACATTAGGAGAGTTGCAGGGATGAACAGACCATATTTGGGGCATTGTGTGTAGTTTGAGGTGATACATTTTAAGGTCATGGAGGGAAATTATCCAAAGGAGTGTAGCTAGAAGAGTAAAGAGCAGAGAGAACTTACTTTATTAATCTTGATCGAAGGAACTGGGAGTGTTTAAGCAAAAAAAAAAAAAAAGACTGAGATGAGAATAATTGTTTTAAAGTATTCAAGTCAGGTAAACAAGGTATCAGACTGGTTCCCATGTCTCTCCTAGGGAGTAAAATTTTGAGGAATGGGTAAAAGTTGCAAAGAAGAAAATTTAATATTCTGGAAGAAGGAGGAAGAGGAGAAGGAAGAAGAAGAGAAGAAAGATGAGGAAAAAGAGGAAGAGGAGGAATTAGAAGGAGGAGGAGGAGGAAACAGCAAAGAAATAAAATTTCCCAACAATCAGATCTGTCCAAAAGTTAAATTGGTTGCTCTAGGATGTAGTGAGCTCCCTTTGAATAAATTTCTAAAGGCAAAACCTTTAACCTGAAACTCTGTGTTGTGTTGTAGAAGGGAGTCTTGTTCAAGTACAGGTTGTCATAAATCTTCCTAAGGTATGTGAAAAAGAGTAAGATATAGGGGCGGCAAGGTGGCAGAGTGAGTAAGAGCACCGGCCCCAGAGTTGGAACAACCCGGGATTGGATCCAGCCTCAGAGCATGAGCACCCACACATAAATAATGACTGGCCATGTAACCTTGAGCAAGTTACTTAACTCCAATTGCTTTAAAAAAAAAAAAGTAAGATATAAATGTGTCTCTAAGATTTTGTGATTTTTGCACCCTGTTTTTGCTCTAAGACTGATTCTACTTTTCATTTACCATGTTCTATATTCTAAGGTTTCTTCCTTTGACAGTAAGTGTTCCATTTTCTGAGGTCATTTTCACCTCTGATATCATTTGATTCTGTGATTGTAGGGTAATGGGGCCTGAATCAAAGAGTGGTAAGCCAAATTTCAAAGGCTCATGAACTTAATAATTCAGGTAAAATGCCAGTTGTAAAATAGGAGGGCACTCATTTGAAGAATACATTTCAGGAGTTTAAAACCTAAAAGTTGATGTTTTAATTTCATTAATTTACATGTAAGAAGCTCATCAAATCATTGGACTGTAGAACTTTAAAATGTGAAGCAATATTTCAGATCATTTAGTCTTGCTCTGGCATCTTACCAACGAAGAGCCTGGAGGCCAGAGAGCTTCAGTGAATTTTCTTGGAACATACAGACACAAAGACACATACACACACACATACACACACACACACACACACACACACACACACACACACACACACACACATTGACAAACCTGGTACTAGAACTTACGTCTTCTGAATATCTTCTTTAGGCTCTTTGTATTTATCCTTGTGTCTCAGCAATAATAGGTGTCAGAAGGGGTGGTGCATTGTAGAAATGAGTAGTGAAGTCTATTTTCAGTCCTCCTTGAGTCAGATTCATTCTTGGTAGAGGATAATGAAAATGGTTTCCTTTGAGAGGTCCCAAGTCTCGGAAATATATCCTTTACATGGATCCCATCATTCTTTCATTTTTTTGTCCTAAGAAAAGCTTAAGAGGGAGCATAACCTCAGCTCGCAAAGATTTTTAGGACTCACAGGCAAAAGAAGTTAGAATTCAAAGAGATAAGTGGAAGTTTACAAAAGACTGATTTCAGAAGAAACTTTCTTGATTTCTCAAAAATGCAAAAGATTCCCTTGACAGGCAATGAGCTCCCTTTAGGAAAAAAAAAGTATTTAAATAATGGTTTGGTAACCAGTTATTCAAGATGTTATCTAGGGCAGAGATGTCCAATGCTCAGGGCACCACTCCTAAATACAACCTGAACCAGATTAAAATGAAGTTGAGAGTTGTTTTAAAAAAATGAAGTTGAGAAATATTTAACAAAATCAATGAAGATACAATAAAACATAGCTAATGTTAAATTCGGTCTCCTAAGTCAACATATTACCTGTAGTATGGTATGGCCCCCATTTCTATTCGAATTTGATGCTACTGATCTAGGATATTCCTTCTGAGGAATAGGTTGGACCAGATGATTGCTAAGGAGTCCTCCTAACTGAAATAGTTTGACTCTGCAACTCTAAAATTCCATCCATCTAAACAGTGTATCATACTCAGAGAATAACAGAACACAAATTCAAAGTGAGAAGGAATCATTGAAATCATATAATCTGATCCCCTCATTTTATTGAAAAGGAAACAGTATGAGGCCCCCAGAGTCCCCATGGTCATACAGATGGTAGTAAAAGGCACAGCTAGCCTTTGAATCTAGATGGTCAGACAATAAAGCTAGATCTTTTCTCACTGTGCCACACTGCTTCTGCTGAGAGGACCAGTCCACTAATTCATTGCTTTAATTTCTTGGACTATTTTCCTTTATGAAAAAAATGCATTTATAAAAACACTGGGCAGCAACCAGGGAGAGAAGCCATAAAAATGGGAGGTAGGAGGCCTATGCTTACACACTTGTGCCTAAGGTTATAAACTAATATCTAGAAAGAATGAATATAGCATCTCAAAGAGCTTCCTTAGTCTAAGCACCAAGCTTACATCCCAGGAGAATCTGGATTTCTTGTTAGTAGAGATTTTAGCCTGGCTTTGTGACAAATGCTGTAGGAGCCATGATGGGGGACACCAAGTAGAGATAGGCATACCACCTTGGTGTGTGATGGGATAATTTAATTTAGAAAGAGAGAGAGAGACTATGTAATATTCCTAAAGCATGGGTCTGACTGTTACTCCTTTGCTTAAACAAACACCAACAACAACAATAGCAAAAAAAAAAAAAAAAAAACCTGCAGTGACTCCCCATTACCTCCAGGATCAAAACTAAATTCTTCTTTCTGGTACATAGAGTTTTTCACAATATGGTGTCCATGTGCTTTTGCAGTCTTACTATACTTTAGTCCCTTTTGGGTATTATACAGTCGAATAGAACAGGCTCCCTTACTACTCCTCAGACCCAGCATTCCATCTCTGTGACTTGCTACAGGCTCTCCCCTCTGCCTAGAATGCACTCTTTACCTCAGCCTCTTAGAATCACAGGTTTCCTTCAAAACACACCTTAGACCATTGAGGCATTTATTGAACCCATCCCCAGCTTTTAGTGAATCTCTATCAAATAATTTTGTATTTCTTTCCTATACAATTTAAGTAATTATTTTTGGATACCCTTACCAATATTCATGTTGGTTCTTCTTACAGAATAAAAGCTTTTTGAGGTCAGGAGCTATTTCTTTTGTTTTTGTATCCCTAGGGCCTAGCATAGTGTCTGGCATCTGGCATCTGGCAGACATTTAGCAAATTTTTTTCTTGATTGAGTGGTTGACTGATGTTGCCCCTTCTAACCACCTCTGTGCATTTGTGAAGGCTGTCCTTTGTTCCAATAACTCTCTTCATTCACATCTCTCCCAAATGAAATTCTTCTTTTCCTTCTAAACCAACCTAAAATATTTGGTGATCCACCAAGATCTAAATAGTGTTTTTTCTTATCAGATTTTCTTAAAGCAGTCTAGGTTTATATTTCACCCCTAAGGAAAAAGAAACTTGCAGGTGAGAAGACCAGGTAAAGTCTAATGGAGGAGATGGTGTGTGATTTAGGCACTGAAGGACAGGAAGAATTGTGACAGGAAGAGACGGGAGAAAAGAGTTAGTCTGTAAATATTTATTAATCACCTGACATGTACCACATACTGTGTTAAGTCCTGAGGATTCAAAGAAAGGCAAAAGCAGTCCCTACCCTCAAAGAGCACTCAATCTGATGCAGAGGAAATCAGGGAACTATGTCAAGTAACCTCTGAGGCACATTCAGGGATCAATGAGTACTTCAGTTTGGCTAAAGATTCATGCTATAAGACAGGGCTGGAAAGATCATCTGAATCCAAATTAAAAACAACAACAACAACAACTTTCAAATCACACTGAGGAGTTTGGACTTTATTCACTAGGCAATGGGGAGCCATGGAAGGAGTTTGTGCTTGGGTGATCAAAGCTGTGCCTTAGGGAAAACCATTCCAGCAGCATTTGCAGGTTAGATCAGAGACAGCAAGCCTTACTAGAAAGCTCTTACCATTTATTCCCAAGGAAGGTAATCAGAACCTAACAAATAAGCTATTTATTACCGTTTGGACATGAGCTGAAAATGCTTTGCACTTTACCTATTGAAGACATATTGATTTGTTTATTTTGTTCACAGTCATTCATCTAGAAACATATGACAAGCTGCCTTGCAGTATATTCTTGATTTATGGACAGAACAATAAAGAACAGGGTAGGTCCCACACCCCTCTAGGGGCTGAAGGATGGGTTAAGCCCTTGGTCCCTATAGGCACATTTCTAAGGGTGTTTCCATGTTTCCATGCCTGTCTTAATGTATGTGAAGAGAAGCCGGATAGAAACTAATCACATCAGAGTTGAATTTGGAAGCCACAATTGTGCAGAGTTCACTTGGAATAGTGAAACAATTAGGTTATCTTCTTATATTATGAAAGTCTGCTATAGGAGAGAAAAGAGATGGGAGAGAAAACACTTCATCCTCTTTTGGCTATTGATTCTTTAAAAGTACTTAATGAGAACAGAATGAGTTTACTGATTATTTTGGCTACTTAAACACTTACTCCATTATCGACAAAGCTATATTGGTTAGAATGTTGCTTTCTGCTACTTATGTGAGTTGTGTTTTCATTCACAACACTCTCCTGGAAAATTTCTAATATTCACACAGGCATTCTTCAATTACTGCCAAGGCAGTTGGTAGAATATCAGACACAAATAATCATAATTATACTAATCATGATGATAACCCACCGTTTGTCTCACAATTAACTAATCTCCATATTTTCGAAGGGTGAAATCCCCCTCTCCCAGGACCAGCTTGGGGGAACCTTCAGGATTTAGAGAACCTTCTAAGGCTTACCTAAAGAGTCTCCCCTCCCCCATAGTATGTTAGGAATCTCTCCATCGCCACTATCATGCTTTCTACTTCACATTATCCTTATGCACCCATATTATGTCCATTTCTGATTTCTTCTTGCCCCAATGATGGTAAACTTCTTGAGGGCAAGGACTGTGACCGTTTTCATCTTGTAAGCTGAGTGCCAAAGACAGAGTTGAATATACTGTAAGTGGGTGGGGCAAGAGGAAGATGGGGGACTGGATCTATAATCCTGCCAGTATAAAGGATTCCCATGTTGGAAACTTCCTTGGATAAAACAGATTGGTCCCTTTTTATAACTTAAAATCATAAAGAATTATCTAGGGCACTGAGAGAGAACTTACCTGTGGTCACACAGCTAGTGTATATCAGAGGTAAGATCTGAATCAAGGTTTTCCTGACTCCAAAGTTTGTTCTTTCTCTACTAAGACCATTATGCTGTTTGGATAGTAAACTTTACTTGACTTAGACTGTCAACTACAAATCTCTTTCCATAGATCACTTATATGAGACAAGTACTATAAATATTGTTGGCCCTGTATTACAGATGAGGACAATGAAGGCTGGATAACCACAGTTTCAGGATATTGCAGGATTCTTGGTCAGGTTCTACAACAACAAAACAAATATTATTGCATTATTTCCTCACAATAATCTTGGGAAATGGCTGCTCTTATCATTCCCTTTTTACAGCTGAGGAAACTTAGGGAGCTGGAGGCTAAGTGACTTACCTAAGTCTATGTAGCTAGTAAGTGTCTGAGGAAGGGTTTGGACTTTGGTCTTTCTGACTCGAATTATAGCACTCTCTCCACTGTACCAGGGTGTAGGGTTAAGGGAATATAAGACCTTCCCTGTCCATTAATTGGCCTATGTGACCACATGTGTTCCTTTTTCCTTTGGAACATGGGCCATGTTCCCAGGTCTAAAGGTAAACAGGTATTTCAATCACAGATGTCTTGCTGTTTTGATCTACTTCCCAGTTCACAGCTGTGACACATCCTGAGCCACATAGAGCCCATCAGGTGAGAACTATATTTATTCAGGGAGATTTATATCGCCTTGGGGGAGAAACTTGCCTGGAGTGAAGTTTGCTTAGGGGGAAGCTTGCTTATGGGGAGGCTTGAAAAAAGGGAGGCTTTTACACCTTTTGGTACTGAGCCAATTAGGTACTGAGTCTTTTAGGTTGTGATGCCTTCTGGCTTTGAGCCTATTAGTTGAAAACTATATATACTAGGAGGTTGGTATTTTACTTTGGGGCTCACTCCAGGGAAAACTGTTTCTTTGTGATTTTGTCAGGTGAGACTCTGGGTAGTCATTGTTAAGGGGTGCCCTAGTTGTACCTGAGCCCAGATTTTGGAGCTCCCTGATCTGGTGATTAGGTTATCGATTACTCTATTTAGACAGTTGGAGCTCTGTCTATTGGATTCTTTCTTGGATATTCCCTTCTTTCTACTTATCTGTCTGTTAATTAAAGTAAGATTGTTGACTCCTTTAAAGCTGTCTTTTCTTTAGAAAAGCAAATGAAAAAACCTGTGCTAGCAGCTCACCCTGTGCGCTAGTGTGGTTGCTAATACTCAAGCATCAGGGGCTGTATTTATGCTTAGGCCCCTCTAACTTGGGAGTTGGAAGGATGATGATGATGATGATGATGATGATGTTGACTCATGGTACTTTGTGGATAACATAATTCCCTCCTCTGGAAAAAAAGATGGTGCAAATATTCCTTATCAGTTGGGGAAACTGTGGAGGATTGCTTTAGCATGAGGAAATGTAAGTTATCATCATCATCTGTCATCATCACTATCTTCTTCATCAATATCATTATTTTCATTTCACTTTGAAGTACCATTCCTCACCTATAGAATAAAGGTAGATCCAGGACTGACACCTGTTTACACAATGCTGCTTCTGTTAGAGAGCTTAAGCACCCATTGTAGCCTCTGATTGTTGGCAGTGACCTTGGCCTAGTTCAGTCTCCAGAAGAAGAGATCCCATGGTGGGATTGTTTTAGATTGTCTCCTAATTACCTAATGTCTCCCTGGATACTCACAATGATGAGAACAAATCATAGAACTGAAAAGGCTGTTATCAAACATCTAATGCAGCCCAGAAGCAAGGAAACACAAGCCTCAAAAGGGGAAGTGACTTGCCCAGTAATACACATATGCCCAGTAGCAGAGCTGAGACAAAAGCCAGGGGTGCTGACTGCCAGCCCAGGGACATCTCCAGCCTCATCTGGACAGCATGCTAGTGGGAGCACTGGAATCTTTCAGGAAGATAGCATTAGGAGGTCATGAGCTAAGTTGGACCTCACATACTTGTTATCTACGTGACCCTTGGCAAATCATTCAACTTATCTTGTCCTCGGTTTCCTCTTTTTCAAAATGAGGATAACCTATGTTCATCTAATTGATAGGGTTTTTGTAAGAATCAAATGAGATTATTTGGAAGGTGCTTTGCAAACCTCAAAATACTAACCTAATATCCTCATCATCATCATCACCATCACCATCACCATCACCTGCTTCAAGTTCTCTATCGTCATGCTGTTTTCTGGACATATTCCACATTTTCATGCTTCCATTGAATCAATCATGTTATTTCTGATTTTTTTCCTGGAGTGCAGTCTGACTTCTACATTTGTTTCCTGCTATGCAATCAGCCCCAATATTCTCCAACCCTCAGGCCCTGCTAAAATCTCTGCCAGTTAACTAGGCATCAAAGCTCAACTCAGATGCCCCCCTTTCCATGAGGCTTCCTCTCATTATGTACCCTGGACAGAAGTGATATTCTCCACCTTAGGCTAGAACCTTACATCTGTATCTCTTTTGCAGTCGCCATGTTCTTTTTTGTCTTACACTGTTTAGTGCTGACACTTTATCTGTCTTTTTAGTCTGCTAACAATTTCCCAGGGCAGCCTCACTTTTTATTCGAAGCCTTTCCTGATTCCTTCTCCCCCCTCCAGTTTATAATGTGCTTCATATCAAAACTATCTTATACTCAGTTTGTATATTTTTATTTGTTCTTATTCAGTCATTTCATCATGTTCGACTCTTTATGACCCCATATGGATTTTATTTACTAAGATACTGGAGTGGTTTTCCATTTCATTCTCCAATTCATTTTACAAATGAAGAAACTGATGCAAATAGGCTTAAGCGACTTGTCCAGGGTCACACAACCTAGATTTGAACTCAGGAAGATGAGTCTTCCTGACTCCTAGTCTGGCCCTCTATCTACTGTCCTATCTAGCTGTTTTATATATATATATATACATACACACATATATACACATACATATATATTATATATGTATATATATGTACATATATACATAATATGTATATATACATATATGTACATATACACACATAAATACATATACGTGTGTGTGTGTGTGTGTGTGTGTGTGTGTGTAAAGGAAGGATTCATTCCCATCTGCAATTAATCACAGATAGTCTAGACATCTCAGCTTAAGCACTCACTCAAATTCATGAGCTAGTTGTGAAAAAGTCATTAATCACTTTGAAAAGATTAAAAAATTTTGAGTCATTAGAGGAAAGGCAGATGACACTATACATGGGGAATATCTTGTGGTTTGTTTGAGTAGATCAAGGCACTGCTTTTGGATACTGTATGAAACAGCAACCTTGTTCATATCTAGTCATTCACATGGTGGTCAAGTCCATTAGTAAAAGACTGTTGAGAACAAATTGCCTTGGGGATGGTGGTGGGTCATTCCTCAGTCCATTAACAAAGGAATAACCTCATGAATTGTGAAAGATCTGAAGATGGGGATTTTCCATAGTATCAGTAGCAGCGGGCCTGAAGCAGTATTGACTGATGCTAGAATCTACATTGGGAGCTGAGAGACATCTACTAAGGGGGCATCTACTAAAGAAAGCCACCATTAGGTCAATATATGAGCAATGAACTTAGGAGTCCAGCAGAGAAATACAGCTAAAAGGAACTTCACGTATATGCCACAAAGGGAGAAAAGGATTGCTAATAAGTAGGGACTGTGTGTTTACATTTTAGTCACACGTATTTTTTAACTTTCAGCATATTTTACCTAGGGTCCTTGCATATATAAGGAGAGAGTGGGCCTCTGATTTTTTTTGGGTGGAGAAAGGAGAAGCAAAATGTTTCTATAATAATTCTGCTTAGTTAACACCCTTTCTAAAAGCTAATTAAGCCTGACTGATCGTCAAGCTGATAGTTCCTGGTAGGAGTTTATGATAAATATTTCTAGAAAAACTTAACCCTACAAACCATCCTATAGAATCTTGAGTGGGGCAGTAGTCAGCTAATGCTCTGGGGACTACGTCTCAAGGTGCTGATTCAAGTGAGTGAATCTTAGAGATACATTTATTTATTTATTATACATGTATTTATTTCTTTATACATTTATTATACATTTATTTATTTTTATATATTTATTTGCCTATGATACATTTATTTTATATCTCTCATTAGAGAGCTTTCTTAAGGCAGGGAGTGTTTCATTTTTAAATTTGTATCCCCAGTATTTAGCATAGTAATTGTATATAGTAGGTACTTAGTAAATGGTGATTAGAAGGTTTATTTATTAGGCAACAGGGTAACAAATATGGGAAACAGCACAATTTCCATCTTGCCTTCAGGGAGCTTATAGTCTACCAGGTTAAGATGTAGCATACATACACATTTTTTTAAAAAATGTTTTATTTTTTGCTTTTTGGAGGGAAGTTGGAGTTAAGTGACTTGCCCAAGGTCATACAGCTAGTAAGTGTTAAGTGTCTGAGTCTGGATTTGAACTCAGGTCCTCCTGATTCTAGGGCCGGTGCTCTACTCACTGTGCCACCTAGCCACCCACATACATACACATTTGCACAGAATAACATACAAGGTGTGGTGTGATGTTGGCAAAGGTAACCTAGACTAAATCATTTAGGAAAATCTTTAGTAGGTAGAAAATCTTTCAGGTTTAAGGTGTAGAGAAATCTTTATGGAGCTGAGCCTTGAATGAAAGAGAAAGATTTAGCCAAAGAGATCAGAGAGAATAGATCTGGGTCTGGGTGGGAGAGTTGTGGGAAGGTAGGGCACGTACCTTGTGGTCAGGAGTGGGGGATCTGTGTTCTGAGATCCCTTTGGGCTCTCACATTCTCTATTCTCTATTCGAAGTCTTCCTGTTCTGGCATTCTACTAATGTATAAGTATACAAAACAATTGCTATTCAAACCCTCACCTCAAAAGTTGAGGAACCAAGCTGGCAAGGATATGTATCAGTTGTTATAACTGATCACCTCCCATATAACTTGCTCTAGCTTTAGTCTATGTGAGTTCTGAATATAGAATGATGCCCACTCCCGAGTACCTTTGGTCCCAATCGCTGTTCTCTGGCAAAGTGCTCATGAAACTTAATGTAATGTAATGTCAGAAACCCAGGAGGCTGAAATGTTTCCAACCTCTTGCGCTGTCTGAAATAATTTCTCTAGCTAGGGATACATTTTGGGGGGGTGAGGGGGGAGAAGGAGTGATAAGGGATATTAAACAGTAAATTACATAATAGCACATAATTAATGTTTCATCTTTTATATTAATCTAATAAGATGTCAAAAAAACCATTTAAGTGATTCCAGGGGGGGAAATGTAGGGTTCAGAATAAATGTTTAACTTGATAATTTCTAAAAATATCAAGATTCAGGTTTATATGTAGTATATTCTTCAGAATACAAGAGTAGTATTGGCCTGACGTGATGTAGAGGTTTTTTAGAAAGAAGCCAACCTTCGAGATCACCCAATAACTTATCTTCACTGAATCTGTATCTCATTTGCTTTTGGTTTACTCAGTTTTGACTTCTGTGCTCTCTTTTTGACCATGTTGCCTGGCCTTACCTGGAATAATTTGCATCTTTTATCTCCTTTGACTTGACTTGTGATCTATTTTAGTTTTTTTGTTTGTTTTTTGCTTTTTGGAGTGGGAAGGCAGGGCAATTGGGGTTAAGTGATTTGCCCAAGGTCACACAGTTAGTTAAATGTTAAGTGTCTGAGGTGAGATTTGAACTCAGGTCCTCTTGACTCCAGGGCCATGCTCTATTCACTGTGCCACCTAGCTGCCCCTTGTTATCTATTTCTTCTCTTGCCTAATTTCTTGCATTTGGCATGTTTGAGGATCATAGGATTTAGAACTGAAAAGGCCTTAAATGAATCTAACCTTTACCCCAACCTTTTTTTTTTTTTACATAGAACAAAATGGAGGGCTCCAAAGGTAAAAGAGCTTTCCAGAGTTCAAAAGTAGAGTCAATAACAGAGCCAGGATTTGAACTCAGTTATATGAATGTAAAATAGTGTTGATATCACTGCCATATTTGTGGATTCCTTCCATCCCTTTGACTTACTTTTTGCTCTTCTATTCATAGCCCAATTTGTTCTAGCTTCTAACAGAAGTCTTTCAAAGAAGTCCCAGCTATCTAGGTCCTTCCTCAGGACCCTTCAAATTATGAATTGGGGAGAAGGAAAGGGGCAATACACAGTTCAGTATTGGATGTTGGAACTGTCTCTTCTTGTTGCAGTATTGCTGCCAATACCGCAATAGCCACAGTTCCTGAAGACCCAGGATTGAAAATTCTTGCCACCCAAATCTGCCATTTCAAATAGCTTGACATCAAATATTTACATGCTTTTAGCAATCCAAATTTCACTAAGGAAGTTGTGTTTGGACGTATGCCTTATCTGCCTTCCAGATCCAGCCAAACTGGGTTGCTTATTATGCCAACCACAAGGCTTTACTAATTGCCCTGTCATTTATACCCTAAAGGGCCCACTGGGGACTTTCCAACTACCTTGTAGCCAAACCATCCTCTGCATGCTGTATCCTCCCCATTGAGAGCAGAGACTATCTTGTTTTTATTTTCATATCAACAGCAATTAGCACAGTGCTTGGCATAATGTAGGAAGGATTTTGTTGGTGTAGACATTTCCTAGCTGAAGAAATCTCCTCTACAAACACAAGCTGACACCTTCATGGTCATTTCTAATCTTAAAAAGTCACCTAGAGCAAAAGTGTCAAACATGGGTCCTGCAGTGCTTCCTGGTACAAGGTTTACACCAGATTAAAATGTAATTGGGAAATATTTAACAAAATAACAAAAATACAATAAAAATATAGTATTACATTTTAAAACTAAGTCAATCCGTGACTGTAGAGATACTTATGTATGGGTTAGTAGCCCCATTTTTATTTAAGTTTGATACTACCTGATTTGGGAGCAGCTAGGTAGAGCAGTGGATAAAATGCCAGGCCTAGAGTCAGGAAGACTGATGCAAATTCAGCCTCAGACATTTCCTAGCTGTGTGACCATAGGCAAGTCACTTAGCCCTTCTTGCCCCAGTTTCCTCATCTGTAAAATGAGCTGGAGAAGGCAATGGCAAACCACTCCAGTATCTTTACCAAGAGGACCCCAAATGGGATCACGAATAGTCAGACATGTCTGAAATAATAGCTACTACTACTACTTGGCCTCAAAAAGCAAGGTCACACAGCAGAGCCAGAACCCAAGCAAAAGCTGGCTCTCTATCCACTAGATTAACCATATACCCAATACATGCTTTTTTTCATTCATTCATTCATTTCTTTGTTTGTTTACCTGTTCTTTACATCCTGAATTGTGAAAATGTCTTTCCCTGGCTAGGAATGTATTTTAAGAGAAAAAAAAAACCAGAGAAATAAATATTATTTTACAGCTAGTTACATAATGGTATATAATTAAACTTTAATGCTTGAAATTAATTCAGCAAGAGGTCAAAGGCCATTTGAATGATTCTGAAAAATAGAAAAGTTCAACATGAAAACAAAACTTGGATGTTGTAGAAACATATATTAGCACACATTTTCAATTGTTAATTATCCAGAAGCCTTGAAATGAATGAAATAACAAACTATATACATTATATTACTGAAACAGGGAGGTATGTAAGATATATTGGGGAAAATGCAGAGTGCTAGATTTGGATTCAGAAATCTGAGTTCAGATCCTAGCATTGCTATTTATTAATAGTTCATACATTTATTCTGCACCTATTTTGTACAAGGCATGGTAACAGATGTTTTGGATATAAAGACGAAATTTAAAAATAGTCTCTGTTCTGAAAGATTTAACGTTTCCCTAGGGGGAAGGATAGGGTAGATACACCAGAAAAAAAAATGTTAAATAGTTAGAAGGAGTAAAGTACTAACATTTAGCAGAATTAGGAAAGGCTGCCAATAACGAGGTCAAAAACAAGAAGAGAAGAAGAGTGTGGGGGAGATGTACAAAGGGATGAAGGCAAGATATGGAATGGCAAGTTCAAGGAATACTAAGTAGAACAATTTGACTGGAATATAGAGTGCATGGAAGAGTATAATATGAGATTATCTTTAAAAGGTAGGCTGGCTATATGGAGTCAAATTATGAAGGATTTTACATGCAATTTATGCTCAAGATAATAGTAGGGAGTCACAACTTCTTGATATACCCATTCAGAGGGGATGCAGGATGGATGGTGATCTAGCAAGAGATGGAGAGAACTGAGAGAGAGACATACAGACAGAGAGACAGAGAGAGAGAGAGAGAGAGAGAGAGAGAGAGAGAGAGAGAGAGAGAGAGAGAGAAGGGAGAGAGGGAGGGAGGGAGGGAGAGAGAGAGAGAGAGAGAGAGAGAGAGAGAGAGAGAGAGAGAGTAGTGTTACAAAAACAAGGAAAGAAAAAATATCCAGGAGAAGAGAGAATGATCATATGCTGCAGAAAAGTCAAGAAGAATGAAAACAGAGGAAAATCTATCAGATTCTAAAATACAGAATTCATCAATAACCTTGGAGAGAATAGTTTCACTCCAGTGGTGATTTTGGCATTCAGCGAGAAGTTGAGTAGTGAGTGGGAGAAGAGGAAGGGGAGGTAATGGTTGTAGATGGACTGTTTGACCTTCAGCAGTTGTTTCAAATGTAGGTTTCAGTTTGCTCATTTTTAAAATAAAAGGCTTGGAGTAGATGAGGAATCCTTAATTCTGTTTTGTGTCATAGACAGCTCTGACAGCCTGGTGAAGTCTATGAATTCCTTCTCAGAATCATGCTTTTAAATGTATTAAATAAAATACATAGGATTTCAAAGAAAACCAATTATGTGAAGATACAGTTCACCACATGTGTGTGCATACACATGCACACACCACGTACATATATATATATCCATATTTCATGGACCCAAGAACTCCTGGAGTAAAGATCCTTTCTTTATCTCCTCTCACCTTTCTCCTTGCTTACACTCTGTTCTACCTTGTACCACAATCCTGTGGGTCTCTGAGTGTTCAATCCTATCGCCCCAGCTCATTTGGACTTAGTCTTCATTTCATGGAATAGGCTTGATTTATCTATCTTTAGCCAATCAGAGGTCCCTGCCCTGACTCTGATTACCCCTCTGCCTTATATGGCTGAACTATTCATATACACATACACACACACATGCAGACACACAGACTAACCTAGAACCTTTCAAACCCTTCTATCACCATTCCTACCTCCATTGACCTCCCCCCATCTGACTATATATTTTCCATTTCCTGCATTCTTCCAATGACATTAATTTCCTCTTGAATCATTCTTAAAGTCATGTTTTCGTGGATAGTCATTAGCAAAGTTAGTCATATAGTAGAACAGACTTGAAACAAGTAAGTTACTTTTGCAGTCAGAAGATATGGCTTGGAGTCTCAGCTCTGATTACCTTTGGCAAATAATTTTGTTTCTGAACATTAGTTTGCTCATCTAAAAAATGAAGAGATTGGACTAGAAGATCTCATGTCTATTCATGGTGTAAATACTGTGAACCTCCAAACTCCATTGAACCTAATTTTCCTTAACTTTTAAATAACATTTGCATTATCCACCTTTCAGGCTTATTGTGGGGTAGCTGCTTTATAAACAATCAAAGAGCGAGGGAAACGGGAGCCATTATTACTCATCAAAAGTCCAAGTTGTACAGCCCATGTATGAAAAGGTATTATCCTAAATGCTGCCAACTTCCCACTTCAAATCAAAAGGCATTCTTGACATGACTTTTTTCTGCATTCAAATTGTTAGGAGATGCTTTATGAAGCCCTGGATCTTTTCAAAGTACTTTAAAAGAGGTCATTTAATGGAAAGTTATTTTTCACCAAATCCTCCTGAGGTAGAGGGACATGATTAAATTGTTTTATAGGTAAGGAAACAGACAGAGAGATATTAAGTATGCTATCTCCCCCACTTGACAATTTAGTTATTCATTTTCAACATTTTCTGAAAAGGAAAAAAAATAAAGGAGGCAGAATGGTACCATAGCTAAAACACTGACTATGGACTCTAAGGCCTGGAGTTCCCTATCTCTATGGCTTTGGATTAGTCCTTTAACCCCTCTAAGCCTGTTTTCTCATTTGTTAGATGAAGATTAAGTGGTTTCTAAGGGTCCTGTGAGCTCTAAAATTGAAAGTCTTTGACCTCTGACTTTGTAGAGCCCTTCCCTGTGCTAGCACTAGAATTATTCCTACACTAAGTTTTTGGTGGGGGTGGAAATTTAGAGGAAGATGGAGGCAGGATCTTTGCCTGAGAAAAGCTTAGAGTTTCAGAACTCCAATTGAACTATAGAAAAATCAAGTGAATCAGTGAGGAAAACCTTGAAAATCTCATTTACACCACTTTCCTAAAGAAGTTCTATTGATTCATTGTGTGAAGTATCTCTCTGGGGGCAGGGGAGAGGAATGGGAGTGATGAAGAGATAAATTTAGATCATGTAAAAATAGAAGATATCAGTGTGGTTTTATTAAAACAAACAAAAATGGGAAGGAAAGAAACAGCTTTGGTGGTAGGCTAGGCTCGTGTGAGAATAGAGACTAGGAAGTCAGAAGATCTGATCATTGGTGCACTGTTTATTGGTGTGTAGTCTTGGGCAAATAACCTCCATTGTCTTTTTCAGAAAATAAATACAAGTTTTAGGAACAGATGGTCTCGAAGGCCTTTCCAACTGTTGCTGTGATTGGGTGATTCCTTAGAGTTCTGTAGCCCCAGATTCATTATTTCTCATCTCTGACATCCATTTGTCCAATGGAGAGAATAGTACTCACGTAGTTGTAAGAATCATATGAGAGGATGAATGTCAAAGATTCTACATCCTTCAAGCACTAATTAAATGTAAAAGGTAGTGGAAGTGGCCTGGTATAGAGGGAAGAGTGAAGCCTTCAGAGTGATAAGGCCTGGCAGTGAGTCCATGCCCGCCATTGCTTCTCTATGCAACCGATGTCAAGCCACTTTTCTCCTGACGGTCTTAATTTGCTGCTCTGTAAAGTGACAGGGTTGGGCTGGTGATCACTGGTAATGGTTCATTCTTTCTCTGTGGTCATAGGAGCTATACACACATATATGAATATGTGTATGCACATACACACATACACATACACTACCCCTGCTGTAAAATGGGAAGAGGGGATTCTAATCTAGTCTGTGATCAGAAAGCCGTTTTTATTATTAATGCTACCCTGGGCCATGGCTAACCCTCTCAAGCAAGTAGCAGTTGTGAATGACTCATGAGCTGCTCACAGAAACCTTTTCCTAAGGAGACATTCTAAATAGGGGATCATGCTTCAACAGGTGTGTTTCAGGTCAACTTGACAAACATTTTTTCTGTCTTTGTTGTATACTCTGCTGTTATCTTGGAAGGTTGTGCCCTGAGATGAATGAATGGACTATATTAAGGATTTATTATATGCCAGGGACTGTGATAAGCACTGGAGATACAAATAAAAAAAAAAAGACGCGTCTGATGATCTGTGTTGATTTCTCAGAGAGAAGACCTTTCTGCTCAGCATCCCAGATGTTCCTTGCCTAGTGCAGAGTCTGGGGGGGTGGGGTGGGGATGGGGTCAGGATATCTCCTTGTTCATTTAGGTGAAGCTTCTCTCAGACTAACCCCAAATCCCATTAACTTTCACAGCTGCTGTGACTCACACCTGACTCCCATTGAGCTCACTGCCATCTAAAACCTCTAGATCTTTTATTAACTGATTTGCCATCTAATCATCCCTCCTTCAGACTGTACATGGCAGGTTGACTTTTGGATCCCAAGTGTATGATTTTACATTTATCCCAATTACTTTTGTTATTTGATTTAGTCCAGTGTTCCAGCCTGTCAAGATCTTTTGGAATACTATGTTATCCTCTGTGTTCACTTTCCCACCCAGCCTTTTCTCCTCTAAAAATGTGATAAATGTATTTATATATCAAACATCTGTTAATATCTATCATGTGTATTAGAGAACAATACATTGTGCAGAGAGTACTGCACAGCTCGAAAACTGATATGAATAAACTCTGCTCAGTTCTGGAAATACAAGGATGGAGTTACATAGTCCCTGCCCCATGAAGGAATGAGTGAAGTGTGCTGAGCTTTGAATCTGTCAGTACAGAAAGAATGAATCAACACATTGTAACTTTGAAAGAGATAAGGGCAGATAAGAAGATTCTAATCTACTATAAAAAAGGGAAAATATATGCACAGATCTCATACATATATATATATAGCATGTATATATATATAGAATTTATATGTTATATATATGCACAGATCTCATTCATATATGTATATATACACATATGCATATAGGCATGTGTGTATATACATACATATACATACATACATATACATATATATATATATATATATATATATATATATATATAGTTCCAAATGCAGAAGAGAAAATAAAAACAAAATGCTAGCCTATCAGATGAGAAGTAGTTAATTCAGGATGGGAGATTAGAGAAGACTTCATAGAAGAGATAGGCCTTGAAGTATGGGGAGAAAATTGAAAGGCTAGAGGGTAATACTTCAGGTATAGAATTTATATAAGCAAAAGCATATAGTCGTGGAATTATGGGTTGTACATATCAGAGAAGTAATAGAGTATCAAAGCTGGAAAGACATTATAAATTATTTAGTCCTAACTCCCCATTGAACAGATCAGTAAACTGAGTCAGAGAAGTGTCATGACTTGTTTAAAGTCACATAGCTAATAAATGACAGAGGAAAGATTAGGCCCATGGCCTCCTGATTCTGGTGCAGTGTTTTTTCCCACATATTTGGCAATGTATCATGGTTAGCTCCAGTGTCGCTTACAGATGACCCCTCTGCAGTGATTCTCTAAAAGCTCAATTCCTCTGCCAGGGAAGGATGAAGGAATGAGTGAAGTGTGCCGAGCTTTGAATCTGTCAGTACAGAAAGAATGAATCAACACATTGTAACTTTAAAAGAGATAAGCCAAGAAAAGAAAACAACTCAAAATTAATTGGAGGGACAGCATCCTCTCCAAAAGGGATTGATCTTTGCCTTTCCAGGCATTGTGCTGCCAAAGCAGAATGAGAATAACATGAAGAAAGCTCACAAGGTTTACCCCCCTTGTCTCAGGGGAAACAACAACAACAACAACAACAAAACCAAGAACAACAAAGAAAAAAAAAGCCAGAGAAGCATAGGATGATTATTTCCATGTTATAGCTTACATTGACCTTGGTGTTTGGATTGCAAAAAGATGGACTCAGGGCTGTTTCCTTAACTTTTTGTTTCTCACAACTTAAGTTCAAGCTCTAATTCTACTACTAACCTGTTATATGACCTTCCTTATATATATATATATATATATATATCTCCTTCCTCTTTCTGGCCTCAGTTTCCTCCTCTAAAAAGGAAGGAACTGGAAGCAAAGAAGACTTACCAGTTATTATATAGCCCTCAACAATTACAAAGCACTTTTTCCTGGAAGTATCCATGTGGAAAAAAAAATCAGGAGTCACAGATTCTGGGCTTGAACCCCATCTACTTACTACTGACGTTGGCCAAATCACTTTCTCTCTATGGGTTTCTGTTTCTGTATATTCAAAATGAAGTTGACCTCTCTCAAGGTCCTTTCTAGTACTAATGTTTCATGATGTCATGATTCATTTGGACCTCACAATAATCCTGCAAGGTAAGAAATGCAGAGCAGGTATGAGTAGCCCTATTTCAGGGTGAAGCAAATGAAATTTCTGAGAAGTTTTTTGACTTGTTCAATGTCACATAGCTAATAAATGATGTAGCTAGATTCCTATCTATCTACTACTTCAAATCCAAACTTAAAGGACTTCCCAATATCCCTCATAACACCCGTCTACCTTTAATAATCTTTGAGTCTATACAACAGTGGGTTTCATTTCAAACCTGTATCTGCTCCCTGGAACTACTATTTCAACCCTGGAGCAAGTAATTTGCCCCCTTTGAGTTGGCTCACATCATTCACCTGAATATTGCTTTCTAGGAGACCTCTCTTATAAAATTCAAGGATTGTTATTAGCTTCCCTCTGAGGATATCTAAATGGAATTGGGTATGTGTTTTGATGGAAAACATTAAATTAGAATATACGGAATCCTTATGCACTCTTCTTTTTCAAGTATATGGGCAAATCATTCTATGAAAACTGTGGGTGTATACATACATGCATATTACACACACACACACACACACACACACATATATAGATATATACATGCATACATACATGTGCTCCATTCTATGTAACTGGGGAGAGATGGGTGGATTGGGATGGTGATACTGAGAAACATAAAGTGGTCTCTCCTCTGTAGTATCTGTCTCTTGTTTTGGAAATGAGTCCTACTCTGTGAAAGCAGCCAAAATATTCTGCATCCACAAATTTGGCCTTGTCACCTCCCTACTCAGAAGACCCTCACTGACTTCTCATTGCCTATAGGATGGACCACAAATCCATCTTTCTTGTCTTCTAAGCTATTGTCCTTACAACTGCCTCTAAGTTTTCCTTTTGGCTGTATTTTATGCTAGTTCTCATCACAAACTATGCATGCAGCCTCCTGGCTGCTTCCCAATCTCTTCCTGTTATCAGTCACCTCCCCTCATTCACCCAGGCTCTCCCTATGCCCAGAATGCCATCACTCTTTATTTCTACTTATCAAAATCTGATTCAGGTGTCACCTCCTCCATGAAGCTTTCTTTGGTCCCTTAATTCCTCACTTTTCACAGCCCTCTCTCACTTAAATCCAGTTCACTTGCAAGTCATAGAATCACCTACCTGATGCCATGGTCTTCTTCGAGAACAAAGGACAAACAACAAAAATAGTTTTTCTTGAAATATTTTGTTTGAATCTCCTTTTTGGTTACTCTAGTTTACTTTTATATATGAATGTGTCCCCATCTCTGTTCTCCTACTCCTCATTAAGCTCCTTGAGGACAGGAATATATTTTTTTCATGCTTGCAGCCTCTCCAGCATAGAGTATTGCTTAATATGTTTTTGGTAATTGGTTTAATCAATTTGGTAGTCAAATCAGGAAAATCATTGCAAATGCAGTCTATATGTGAGAGGGAGTAGGATTATTGGAGACCCCTGCTCCTCTATTTTCCCTGAAGTGGTAGGGAATCTCTTTCTGTCCCTGCTGCTGAGGGAAAAAAAGAGGATCATCATTGAAATAAAAAGTATGCTTGTTTACATCATTCCCAAACATGGACTTTAAAAGTGGCAGTGTCTTAGTCATCGTTTATTTAACTGTAGTTAATATGAAACATCTTGCTCTTTTGACTGTCACTAAGCAGCAAATAGCTGGGAACAATTTGGCTCAAACTGAAACAACCTAATTCAAGTAAAATGGTCCTTGTTAGAAATGACTTTATGGTAACATAAAATGTCAGGTGAATTTATTGGATAATGTTTCGCTCTCTTGCCTTCTCACTCTGGTTATTTCCCCACTAGCACAGTAGAGCATGACAGAGAAGAATTAGAGCACATTGGCATCGATGCCATACTGAGCCCTTCAGCAGGGAAGGTGCCTCTGGAAGAAGATGCTGGGAAATAACAAAAGACATATGTAGGGAGGTGCAAGCATGGAAGGAACTCAATGAGGTTGGTGAGTTGAGGGAGTGTGGCCAACTCTGGGGCTTGTTTGGCATTGGGGATGATGCTGGGCTGAGCACCATCTCACCCAACTTTCTCCTCTTCAGTCTCAGGGGACCCATTCTAGGCCAGGTCCTCATGACCATCTCATTTATTGTAATAACCTCCCAACAGACTTTTCTGACTTGAGCTCCTCTTCTCTATGTCATCTTCATTCATTTACTAAGATAGTCTTCAGAACACATTGTTCGTGACCACCCCATTCTTCTGTTCAGACAGCTTGAGTGGCTCCCTTACTGCTACTGACTCCTGATAATGGCATTTCCACAGTCTGGATACTTCTTCCAAACTGCCTTTTTAGGATTATTTCCAGGATTATTTCACATTCATATACTCTTAGTTCTAGTCAAACTAGACAGTCTTCCATTTGTCTGATATTCTTCCCTCTTTTGCCTCTCCCTCTCTTTTTCATATGGTGTAGCAGCAAACATCCTAGCATACCCAGGATGGCTGCTAGCACAAGTTTTTTGATCTGCTTTTCTAAAGGAAAGCAACTCAAAAGGGATTAATAATCCTACGTTGATCAAATACACACACATATATAAAATTCAGTTATTTCAGGGGGAAAAGTCAGCAACTTGAATTTCAGAAATTACAAGCAGACAAAAAAAATACAGAGAAAATAACACAATTCAACAGACAAACAGACAGGACTTCTAGCTGTCTGATCATTACATACATATAGTTACTTACCAGAGAGAGAAGCACCAACATGTGGGTTTTCAAAACCAGGGGGCTCAATGACTGCCCAGAGTCTCATATGGAAAAATCACACAACTCTTCCCATAAGTGAGCCCCAAAGCAAAACCTCACATCAGGGTACAAACACACACACACACACACACACACACACACAAGTATACATATACATATACATATATATATATATATGTATATATATATATATATACTTATATATGTATGTATATATGTATAGCCTTCTCTAGGATCAGAAGACATCACAACCTTCATGACCCACTACCTAATTACATAGTAACAAAAGGTGTGCCTTCCTGGAAATCAAGCCTCTCCTAATCAAGCTTCTCTTGTTGGGCTCCATGTGAGGCCTATTAATGGGTGGGGAAGATCTTCAAATCCCCTTACCATCACAACTGGTTACTCCCTTCCCAAAATCTGGAATGGTCTCCCCAACCCTTTTAACTTATTTAAATTATCTTTCATATTCATGGTTGACTTCAGGTCCTGCCTTCTCCAGGATGTCAGCCCTGTTCTTCCCATCTCAGCTACATCAGCTAGAAGCAAACCCTGAATGGGACAGGGGAATAAGACAGTGAAGTAGAAAAGTGGGTTTTGGAGTAGGAAGGTGTGGGTTTAAGTTCTACCTCAGCTTTGCATATTTATGTGATAATATTTTTGGCCTTTGGTTCTTCAACTGAACTAAGTGACTTCTAAGGTTCCTTTCAGCTCTAAATCAATGAAAAATTTTAAACCTCCCAGGCTTCTCTGCCACCTGCTGTAGATATAATCACCTTTTTTTCTTAAATTATTATTTTTTTCTGTACAGGTTTCATTCCCTAACTTCAAATATTATGTAATTTAAATTGAAAGGATATAATGAGAAAAGCACTAAATTTAAGACTAAAATTACTGAGTTCGCATTTTAGCTTTGAACTTATTACCTGTGTGCCTCTGGGTAAATCCCTTCCCCCAATCTAGACCTCTTTTCCCCATCTGTACAATGGGGATAGACCAGATTATGTGTAAGTGTGCTTTTAGTGCTATAGCCTATGACCTTGGAGCAGAGGGTTTATCATTTTTATCTTTGTAGCCTCATTGCTGATTATACATTGGAAGAACTTAATCAGTTTTGTCAAATTGACAGATTTAAAATTCCCAGTCTGATCGATACGAAATTGCAGAGACATAGGGAGAACTAAACCAGGTGGGGACAAGGTGAAGGAAAATGTGCCGAATATAGCCTGGGTCAGAATCATGATAAACTAGATCCTAAATTACAGAGTGTTGGAAATGTAAGAGACTTTGGAGACTGGTTACTCAAATCCTCTCATTGTACAAGAAAGGAAACTGAGCCACAAAGGGATGGAAAGTGATTTGCCCAAAGTCACACTATGAGTCATTGGCAGAACTGGGATTCTAATTAAGGTTTCTTGACTTCCTACCTGTTTCTCTTTGCACTGTAACATACTGGGTCAAAATGCTTGCAAATAAGTGATTAATGTATGCTTGTTGACTTGGCATGGTTAACAGCAGTGGGATGGGTCATTGTAGAAGTCAAGTGTTTAGGGGTTGGATGAGCCCAAATGAATCTGGGCTGGAAAGGCAGCCTTGTGACTCTAAATCTTAAATAACCTGAAGTACTGCAGGCCTAGTCCTGGCATCAAGAGACAGTCAGACTCAGTTTTAATACTAAATTGCCCTTTTCAAAGCATTCCAAAGCATGAACTTGGGATAATAAATCCTTAAAAAAAAAGTTTGAATGCTAAAAATAGAAGGAAGCCACGATCTCTGCTTCTCACCGAATGTCTTTCTGATGTATTTCTCCCGTGGAGGAAGAAAGCATTGCCTGGCGATGAGAGCGGAAAAGTCTCCTAGCAACCCCTGGCTGTCTCTGCCTTCCCTGGGTGGAGCTCTTAAATGTTGACATAAATACCATAAATGTTCACTGTTTGGTCTACTTGGAGGATAGTTATTTTTAAATGAACCCACTCTTCCCATTGGGAAGATGCCCTCTCCTGTCCCCTTCTTAATGGAACTTTACAGAAAGCATTTATTCTAACCTATAAAAAGAGGAATAATGTTAAGAGAGGTGGAACAAAACAGGAAAGACTTGGAGCCAGAGGAAGTATAGCTGTTCTCTCAAATGTTTCTCTCCCCCAAGCTTTAGGGTCAGTCATCAGAAGGAGCAATGGATTAGGATTCAGAAAATTCAAGTGCTTCCTGTGGAACCTGGACAGGTCACATCTCTCCCATGGTCCTATTTTCTCATGTTTAAGCCTGAGGGATTTGGACAAGGTCAACCACCGAATACAGAAAATTTTCTATGGTTCACAAAGGTTTTATTCCTCAAAGCTCTTTCTTTGTGAAACCTGTAAAGTTTAAAACAAAACAAAATTGGTCTTTCATCCCTCTTTACCTAGCATCCTTCTCCTCCCATATCCTACTTCCTCCCCATTTCTGTCCTAAGCCTGAGTCCTGACTCCCTAAGTCATCTCCCTAGGACTACAGAGGATGGGAAGAGAGACAGTAGAGAATTTAGCTCTTTTATTAGTCCATAGTATATGGTGAGCTGGAAAACCAAAGGACAGCTCAAAACTACTGTTTTCCCCTACTTCTAGCATTCTCTGTTGTAATGTCCCTTCCAAGTTTGACATTCGGGGTTCCATGGTGCAGTTTATAGTATGCTGCTCTTGGCATCTGGAAGACCTAGGTTCAAATCACTGTGCAATCCCGAGCAAGTCACTTCATTTCAGTGAGACTCCTAAGTAACAGGAGTATAACTAGAGCTCCTACTTTGCAGAGTTGAGCTGGGGTTCAAATGAGATATTGTATGTAAAATCTTTTGCACACTTTTAAGTGCTATTTCAGTGACTGTTCCAAGGTCTCTTCCATTTCTAAGGCCCTTCCTGCTTTGATGTTCCAAATTAGGAAATCACTTTCTGCATCAGACATGTCGATCGAATTGATTGAATTCTATTTAGTTTGGTCCAAATTGACAAAATTATGGAGAATCTACTACATGCAAAGCACTGTGCTATGTGCTGAAGTTTCAATGACAAAAAGAAAATAGTCTCTGCCCTCAAAGTGTTTGCATTCTACTGAGAAGATAAGATATATGTTGCAGATAAGAAAATGCAAAGTAATTTCAGGAACAAGACTGCATCAGCAACTGAGGAAGAGGATGGCACTAGGAAGGGCCTGGTGACAGAGGTAGGCCAGGAGTGGGGAACCTGTGGCCTGTTCTTCTTGCTTGGCCATTCCAATGCAACACCCTCTAAAATTGCCTGTAACTCTAATTCTGTTATTCCAAGTTTACACTAGAGAAGTTGTCAAAATTTGAGGCAATCATCATGATAATTCATTCTAAATAGTTCGGTTTTTGCTGTAATTTCTCAGGCATTTTAGAAAGAATTTGGAGTCAGTGATCCAGATGAATAGCCCTAATTCTTCATTTCACTTATTCAAAAATAACGGGCCTTCCAGACAGTTCCAGTTACTCTGGGTTAAAAGAGCCTGTCCACAGACATGGCTTTATAATGGATTTTTCTTTCCTTGGGGGCAACCCATAATATTGCCACTGTGGTTAATTTGTTTAACTACCATTGGCTTGAATTGCTTAGTGGGAGAAAAGCGTAGGAGGAGGCTCCTGGTATTTAAGATTTCTTTAGAGACTCCATTTGTAGTGGCTTCATCTATATTCCCTGACTGGGGATCAATATCACTTGGTAGAGAGAAAGAGAAAGACAAAGTGAGAAAGAGGAGAGAGAAAGGTGGGGAAAGAAAGGAAGGAAAGAAGGAAGGAAAGAGGGAAGGAAAAAAGGAAGGAAGGAGGGAACAAAGGAAGAAAGGGAGGAAGGAAAGAAGGAAGGAAGGAGAAGGAAAAAGGGAGATGAATGGAGGGAGGGAAGGAAGGAAAGGAAGAAGGGAAGGAAACAAAAAAGAGGGAAAAAGAGGGAATGAGAGAGTGAGACAGAAAAAGAGAATGGGAGAGAGAAGGGGAAAAGGGGAAAGGATTGCTACAATGGTACATTTTAAATTAATTTAAATGACTCTTTATTTGAAAGAAAGAAAAGCAAAGCAAAGACAGAAAGCAAAGAAAGTCTGTCTCCTTAAAGACAAACACCTGGACTCCTACTCTGAGGGGAACAGTCTTACCTTTCTCTAGCCTGGTGAGAATCCAGTCCTTGCCTCAGGACTGAAATAAAACTTTTAGGGTTTTGTTGATTTTCCAAGGTGAGAGGGAAGGTTGTCTCCAAGCATTGGCATTAGGTTGCCTCTCTATATGCACAATTCTGGAGATTTATTTTATTCTATTAAGTGTATAAAGAGTCTTTCAGATTGGCCTCAAATGTGGCATTCCATCCATCCTAGAGAGTAATCTTATCTTTGTAGGTTTCTAAATGCTTAGACTTTAGGGCAAGTTTGATGGGCTTGGGTTGGTATTTAGATTTCTTGGATGTTTTCAAGTACAATTTCTTTCCTTGTTCTCTGTTGCAGCCTGAGGCTGTCTCCCAGTTGGAAGTGATTAAGTGAGGAATTATATTTTCAGGAGTGAAGCCTCCCAATGGTTGGGCTACTCCCAATGACAAACAGTTGAAGATTGGGTGGGAAAGAGTATCATCATTCCTACAAAGCACCTTCAGTTCTCAACCTGAGGTGAGACTGGGCAAAGGTAATGGTTGAGTAGAGCTAGGATTAGAGAAAGACTGTTTCCCAGAGTGAATATACTGAGAGGCTTGAGGAGGCATATATTTTTTATGTAACTGTTGATTGATGCACATATTTTTCATGTAATAAAATTCAGATCTCCTTGGTACAAAAGGATTGATTTGGATCTCAGTCAGCTCCTTTGTGTTTTAGTAATAGCTTAGAATCTACAAGTGAATGACATAAAAAAATAATTTTTTTTCAAATTTTGGAGAGATAAGGTAGGTTCTTTCATATTTTCAATACACAAGTAAATACTGTCTCTGTTAGAGAATCATGATTGTGTATTGGGAATAATCTTAAAATTCAACCTCTTCATTTGACAAGTGAAGGAAGTGAAATTGAGAGGATGTGACTGACCCAGGTCACAGAACAAGGAGGTGTCTAAAGGAAGAATTGAATTATCATCTTCCACGAAGTCTAGCACCATGTTCCATCTTGGATCACAAAGTACTGCTTACCAGCTTTGTGACTTTGGGCAAGTTTCTTGGCTTCTCTCAGCTCTGGTTTCCTCATTTTTGAAATACAGATAGTAATACTGATATTGCTTTCCTGAAATTAGTAGCTGACATTTATAGAGTGTTTTGTGGTTATAAATCACTTTTATCACTCCATCTTCACAAATTGGAGAAGAGAGTCATTATCTGAGGAATAATAGAACTTTTAAGGGTAGGTAGGTGGCACACTGGGAATCAGGAAGACTCATCTTCATGAGTTCATATCCAGCCTCTTATACTTAGGCTAGCTGTGTGACTCCAGGCAAGTCATCTAACCCTGTTTACCTCAGTTTCCTCCTATGTAAAATGAGTTGGAGAAGGAAAAGGCAAACCATTTCAATATCTTTGCCAAGAAAGCCCAAGATAGGGTCATGAAGACTTGGACACAACTGAAAAGGAAATGAATGATCTAGTTGAAATCATTAACTTTTCAGATAAGGAAACTGAGGTCCCAGATGAGGAAATAATTTGACCGTGATCACACAGCTCATTCATAGTAGAATTAACTAGATTTTTTTTTCTCCTGGAGCTAAATCATATAGCCTTTTCCATTATTCCAGGGATGGATCATTCTATGTCATTCTACTTACCACCCCCTCCATGTCAAGTCTCAGGTTATATTACTCAGAGCTCAGAAGGAAATGTTATGCCAGAAGAGATGACTTAGCAAAGAACACCAGGATGATTGCCTGTGGCAATGAAATCTGTTCTATTTCTTAAATCAGATCTTTTGGGAAAGGAACATTGTGAGGAGATCTGGATGGACATTATTCTAACTCCCAGTAGTTAATTGACTTGCATGGGAAGATAGATTTAAAATTTTCCCCCAAGGAGTCTATCCCTAGCAGATGTACACAGAAATGGAGATAATTTTTTTTTATGAAATTTCATGGGCATCTCAACATACTCATATTCCAGAATTACCAATAAGTTGGCCAGAATGGAACAAAGAGAATTGATCCTGTTTCTATAATTTCGTAGTCCAGTGCATCATTGATCTCATTTGTTCAGATACCCCACAACTAGTGCAAGACACCTCTCCCTGCCAGCTCATCCTTTGTAATTCTTTTTTTCTTATTTTTATAAATAAACCATAGATTCTATGATCCTCCCAATGCACTGGCAGCCTTCTTCTGGTTATTTGAATAATTCATGGACACCAGAGTGAAACCTGAGCTGTCTGTTACCTTTTATTCTCCTTATATAACTGATCCAACTCTTTTCCCCTTTTCACATATATTAATAGATTCATAAATTTAGTGCTAGAAAGGAACTCAGAAGTTTTTCAAACCCTTCATTTCATAAATGAAGAAACTGAGGCCCAGGCAGGTGACCTGACCTCCATAACATCACACAGGAAGTGAAGTGAATATGATAGATGGCATTTGAAAGCATGGCCTCTAGTGCTAAAGCATCACCAGAGAATCTTTTCACAATACCATATGCCTTAATGCAATCTTTTTATCAATTTGTGGATGCAAATTTTAAAAGTAATATCTTCTGTCCCACTTAACACCTACTATAGTACTTCTGTTGTCCTTGGAGTGACCAATAGTTTTGATTCTATTGAGTTCATAGCATACCATGACTTGAAGCTACATAGAATCGCCATGAGAACAGTAGTATGGAAGAGATGGACCTTTGAATCTGGGAACAGCTTGGGATTGTTGAGAGTTCTGCATATTTACCCAAAGAAGACCCAGCCCACTCCCCTCATCCTATTCTCAGAATAACAGAATCTCAGAATGAGAAGGAGCTTCCATGGCCATGAACAAAAATCTACTTGACAATGTATCTAACAGGTGGTCATTCAACCTTGTTTGAAGACATCTAGAGAGGAGAAACCTACTAATAACAGAGGCATCTCAGTTCCAACAGATCTTACTATTAGTAAAGTCTTCCTTACATTCAACCTAAATTTGCTTTGGCAAAGTTTTATGCATTGCTCCTAAACATGATCACTGAGGTCTGGCCTCTGCTACACATAACAGTCCTTCTAATAGTTGATAGTAGATAACATGCCCCTGTTACATCTAGTCTTTACCTGTTCTTTCAAATGATAAGATTGTTAGGCTCATCACAAACTGGTTAGCCTGCTCTTAATATTTTCACTTCAATTTACTAACAACCTTCCTAAAATTACAGCACCCAGAACTAAGCACATGTTCAAGATATGGTCTGACTAAGGTATAATACATTGATGATCATCACCCCATAGTCATGTACAATGGACATTTCATAAATCTTTGTGGCCACTGTATTAGACTGTCCAAAAAATTTCCACCAGATCATTTGCAGATTAACAGTCATTTAACTGCACTTATATATTATATTCATGGATTGGTTTTTGGAACTCAAAAATAATATTTTATAATTGAAGAACTGTAGTCTTATTATATTCAGCCCAACATTCTAGCCAAATGTTGCCTCACACTTATTACCTCTATGACCATGGGAATATTGCCCAACCTCTCTGGGCCTCAGATGTTCTCATCCCTACACAGAAAGGGTTGAGCTTGATGGCTTTTGATGTCTCTTCAGACTCTTGATCTGTGAGCCTATAATCCAATTTGTTAGTTATTCCTTCTAGATTTGTATGATCTGAAGTATTTGCTAAAGATTCTATCCATGTCTTCATACAAGTCATAGATAGAAATGTTAAATGGCACCAGGCTCAGCACAGATCTCGAGGCCAAGTACAGAAATTATTGATAGAAGGAACCATCAAAGTTTCTATAATTCAACCTCCTTATTTTTATGGATCAGGAAATCGAGGGCCAAGGAAATGACATGTCTTTCCCAAGGACACACAGTTAGTATCCAATCATTTGATTCTGAACCCAGGGCTGATTAATTTTTATTCAACAAACATTTATTAAGAAGCTCTTATTTGCAAGGCTCTGTGCTAGGTGCCAATGATATGAGAATAAGACAAAAACCATCCCTGGCCTCAAGTAGCTTATTTCTACAGTCAAATTGATATTCCTAAATGATAGACCTTTCCATGTATTTCCTAACTCAAAAATCATCAGTGATTTCCAATTTTCTCAAAGATAAAAATTCAAAATCCTCCCCTGGTCATTAAAGCCCTCTACAATATTGCTCCTGTTTATCCTTTCTGTCTTATTTTGTGTTATTCCCTTTCACACACTCTGTTATTATCTATGTGGCTACCCCTCTGTGTCTTTGTTTTGGCATTGCCGTATATCTGCAAAGCTTTTATTTTTGAACGTCTACAGTTTTCTTTAAAGCACCTTATGTAAGACATCTTTCCTGATGCCTGCCGCAGCCCTGGTTTTGAGTGGTCTCTGTTTCAATTATCCTGTTATTGGTTAAGGGCAGAGAATGCCCCATTTCCATCTCTGCATCCTAGCACAGTACCTCAAACATAGTAAGTATTTAGTAAAAGTTTATTAAATTTAATAAATTAAATAATGAGGGCATTTTAGAAAGCAATTGGAGGATTATTAGATGAATCATAACCATAATCCACTTCCCCCCACCAATGTATTTGCCCTTGTGGTTAATTTACATTCCCCCTGGGGAGGTGACTGAGTTTCTTATAATTTTGATTAGTTATTTGAACATTAAAAAACCCCACTATGAATAAGTTCCTCAATTCCTCAGAGAATACCTGTGGACAAAATTCAAGATTCAACAATAAAACCTTTAACATAAGAAGTCATGCCTCTGCCCCTTAGAAGCTCTCTAACAGTAGATAGGTAGATCTCTTCCCTTTACTAGACTTCAGTTTCCTCATTTGCAAAATGAAGGAATTATAGTAAGTGATCCCTAAGGCACCTTCCAGCTCAGTCCTTTCTTTTACATTCTAATGCCACTTCTGGTTCCATGATTCTGGGTTGGAAGGGCCCGTCCAGTGCTGTCATTCTGTGTTCTTTGTTCAAAGGGCTCTTCTAGCTCTGAGATTTGTTGGTCTGTGATTCTGTGAATCAATCAAACCGCATGAGGAGCTAGGGAACTTGAAGAAAAGTTAGTTACTTGCAAGTTTGCTTGAGGCCCAAAGTAAATATTCTTTCCTAAGACATCAAATGTAATAATTCAGGAATGCCTTTATCCCTCACTCTGATTTATTCAGCTTTTAAAGACAATTGAAAGTGATACGTTACCAGTCTTGAGACATAGTTTTGTTCCTCAGCCTCTGATGGGGAACATACAAACGACATTTCAAAGAGAGGTGGGGTAAATCAGACACACAACTGTCTGCTGGGGAAGATAGTATAAAAGAAACCCAGAACAAGCCAGAGAAGTTTCTGACTCTAAATGCTAATTGGTTTGGTCTGAGGTGTTATTGATAGAGCCCATAAGAAAGAGGAAGGAAATTCATTATTTTTGATTCAGATGACTATTGAGAGAAGGGAATTGTGTATAATGAATAGAAATGTGCCTTTCCCTACATTAAGGCTGGATTTATCACACCATAAAACAGAGATTCAGTGGGGCTCAGTGACTAATGGTCAGTCAAATATTTTCCTTTTCATCATATTTGAAGCTTCTTCATAATCTCTTGGTAATGATATCTTTAAGTTTTCCTTCTGTTCTTTGTTTAGCCTACAACTCAAAACTTTAGGAGTGATTTTATCAGACAGTCAAAAATATGCCTGCTGTGTGCAGTACATTGTTTTAGGCACTGTGGGGATATAGAAAGTTCAGTTAAGATGTAATTTCTTATCCTCTTAATAAGGTCATGCATGGGATCATAGACCTTGAGTTTGAATGAACCAGAAATACCCTCTAGTTTAGATGAATATGTCAGTTTTGCAGATGAGGAAACTGAGCTCCAGAGGTAGAGTGACATAATCAGAATCACCCACTTAGTTCATTGATGGAACCATTAGGATCCAAGGCTCCCCAACTCCAGATTTAGCACTTTTACTTTTTTAAAATTGTCTTTATTTCAGTGTTTAATTCATGCTTTTTGTTCTCTGTACCACTGTGATTTCCCAATTACACCCACCACCACACCTTGCCAATGAACCCTCCCCTGTAACAGAGAAAACCACCAAGCAGAACAGTCTTCCACTACAACTACAGCTGACAGTCCATGTAACACTCTGCACCTGTAATGTCTTGCTTCTATACTGAGAAGAGAGAAATATATTGCATCACTGGACCTCTGAAAAGATAATGCGTTATTGCATGTAATCTCAGCTATAAGCTCTTCTACTGTTATATTTATTTCAATTACTATTTTTGTTGTTCTTTTGATTCTATTCTCTTCACTCTGGAGTAGTTCATAAGTGTTTTTCCAGGCTCCTCTTAATTCCCCACATTTATAATACAATTCCCCATAAAATTCTTATAGCGTGTTAAGTTCCATTAGTTTCATATACTACAACTTATTTATCCATTCCCTAATTAATGGGAGTCCATATTGTTATTTTTTGTACAACGAAAAAAAGTTTCAATGCCCTTTCTTCTATACCCTATTGCTTCCTGAGCATCTTCCTGGTTGACCTTTCAAGATAAGATATATACTCTCACCTCATTGAGCTCACAACTAGTAGGGGGGTAAGACACACATGCAGGTAAATGTAATGCAAAATAATGCATGGTAAGTGCATTAGAGAGGTATCAACTTCACTGTGTGGTCTAATAAAGGAAGTCATTACTGATAGAATAGATTAGGGAAGATTTCACATAAGAAATGAGGTGGCACATGAAACCTACCTTTTTGATGCACATTGGCTATCACTGCCATTTACAGATGCACAGCCTGCCTCAGGCTTTGGCCACAGTCCTGATCCTTTATTAGGATTGTGATATAGAGGACTAGGGATGGTGGAATGAAGTAGCTACATGTTGCCTGGCTGGGGTGGACGTCTTCTTCAATATATAAACTTTTAAACCATTATTACCTTCCACCCTCCAATATTCTCCTTCAATTAACTACTCAGTCTGATCAAATGATAATCCCCTGTCCAGTGGCTCATGAAAACCTCCAGCTGCCCCCATTGTTACAGTCAGCATGGCTGTTTACTTACATGAAAACTCTTCCCTACTATCTCTCTCTCCATGAATTTCACACAGAACCACCTTGTCTTGCTCTTCCCCCAGTCTGATCTCCCTCTGCCATCCCTTCACACCATGCCCCTTTCTATCATGTTGATTAACTTTGAATCTCACTATCAACCAAATGGTTCTGCCTTGATTTTCAACTCTGCGATTCTTGTTACCTGTGTGGCCCTTGGACAAGTCTGCTTCCTTGGGTCTCAGTTTTCTCCTTTATAAAATAAGGTGGTTGGACTAAGTAGCCTTTGAGGCTCCTTCCAGGTCCAGCTTTGTATTCTAGGATTCCTGTAGGATTCTCCTTTTTTGGCTACAATCTCTTATGCATTCTTCCATTCACTGCTTAAACCAGTCCTTGAATCACATTGAAATCTCTAGTCCTTCCTCCTCTAACTACTCTCCCAGTCTCTTTTTTTTTTTTTTTTTTTTTGCTTTTTGGAGGGCAATTGGGGTTAAGTAACTTGCCCAAGGTCACACGGCTAGGTTTTTGTTTGTGTGTGTGTTAAGTGTCTGAGGCCGGAACCGAACTCGGGTCCTTCTGACTCCAGGGCCAGTGCTCTACTCACTGCGCCACCTAGCCGCCCATCTCCCAGTCTCTTAACTTATTCCAGTCTCACTTTGGTCCTATTACACAACAATGCTCTGTCATCCATCCTTGGATCCATTGCACATTCATTTTTCTCACTTTCATGAATTGTCAGTTCTCTGACCTAAATCCCTCTCCCACCCCATCATCAATCTTCCCTATTCTTACTAGCATTTAAGGTTTATAAAGCACTTTATACATACCATCTCCACAGAACCTATTTATCTTATAATCTATTAATCCACACCATAGGTTTAATTCCCATTTTCCAGATGAGATAAGTGAAGACTGATAAAAGTGGAAGGAATTTTCTGGGATTATGCTATTAATCAAACCCAAGTCTTCCTGATTCCAAGCTTAACATTTTCTCCCCTACATTATGCATTGTCCCTTCAAGCTGCCAAGGACAATCAGGGGATCATAATTTATAATTCTTTTAATATATTATGTTATATTATATATCATATTCAATTTACATTTAAATTTATAAATATTTAATAATATGTAAATATATTTTATATGAAAACATAAAATATACTTATAATCTATAAAAAATTTATAGATGAATAGCACCTTGTGACCATTGAATTTAACCCATACTTAAAAGGAACACTCATTATGATAGCCTAGAAAGAAGTCATTGAATCTGTTTGAAGACCTCTAATGATGCTGGGCCCTTACTGGAGGGAGTCATATTAACTCAATTCAGTTGTGCTGTAATCCTTTTATTTTTCTCTGATGGACTCTCTATCACACTCCTTACAAGGATGTTCCCAAAGCTTCTCCTCTCTTCTTAAGGTTAGTTCTTCTCTCATCCCATCTCTCATTAGACTAATTTGCCTCTTAGCTTAATAAAAGTGTACTTAGACCATCTGTCATAAACTCTCTACTCTCCTCTACTCCTCACCTAAAAACTTCTCAACAGATATACCTGTCTTCCTTTTCTCCCTTCTCAGAATAAGAGAACATGGCACAGTGGAAAGAAACTTGGATTTGGAGACAGAGTAGGCGATTTCCATGCTTGACTTTCCAGCTATATCTGGTTGGCATCAGAGAGGTCATTTAATCTTTAAAGGCCTCAGTTTCCCCATCAGTAAAAATGAAGTAACCTTCTGAGTTCCATCCTAGCTCAAAATCTGTGATTCTCTACTTCTGTGACCTGGGCATTCACCACCTGTGTGAATTCAGAGAAGTTATTTGAATTCCCTGGGCCTCAGCTTCCTCATCTATAAAATAAGGGAGCTGCACCAGATGACTTCCTCTGAGATCCCTTCCAGCTGTGTATCTGCGATCCCCCAGTTAGGATTCCTTTCTCCAAATCCAAGGCTATTTCTCATCTACCACACTGCCTGCTTATTCATGCAGCAGCAGCTAAATATATGTGACACAGTATTTCAATTTTTATATTACATAATACCCCCCCCCCAATGTTAATAGATACTAAGCAGAACCAGTCATGCCAGATAATCATCATGCCTTCCTTCCTGCTGAGTGACAGGGGATGGGGGATTAACAGCCAATCACAGTAGCCAGGAGCAATGTTGGGAGTCCAGAGCTGGGAGCTAGGATGTTAAAGCTGAGAGGGAAAAGGGAATTAAGAGAGATAGCAGAATTGCAGGCAGGATGAATCAGAGAATCAGGATGGGAGGTTACCCAATAGTACAATATCCACATAGCTTGGGCAGACAAGGGAAGGCAAAGAGACTGTGCTATGGCAGCATGCGCCTTCTTACCCTGACTAGGGATCCTGGAAACTGGAAACCTGAAAGCACCTCGTTATTCCAGTACCACCCCTGAATAAAGGCTGTTCCACTGAAAATGAGACCTCCACTAAAGGAAATACATACAGGGAGAGAGAAAGAGACAGAGAGACAGACGGATGGATGGATGGATGGATGGATGGATGGATGGGCAGATAGGTGGACAGACAGATTATATATATACATGCATACATAGATACATAAATGTGCACATTGAAAAATAATGATGAAAAATTATGAGTTCATATTTGAAGGCACTCAGAATTTTTGGTGTGAGTATTCCTCCTCATTGCAGATTATTATGTCCCTAAAACTTAGTTGATGGTCTTTGAGAGATGCTCTGGATGTTAAAATCATTCCTCAGAAGCTGACTTGGTAATGCACCTCTCCACAAATAGCAAGGTTGGTCATCAGAGGGCAGAAACAGTCCTTTGTCTTTTTCTGGGCCTGTACTCAAAGCTTTTATGGCTTAATAGGACCTTCCAGAAGCTCCAGTCCAGAGGATAACTTTCAAATATACAGGATGCCTTTCTGCCATGCTGAGGTATCAGGGCAGGGCTTTAGTAAAGATAAATAGAATTCTCATATCTCCAGCATGCACATATGGATGTATGGATGTATGTGTGTGTGCGTATGTATTAATAAATCTTTTTATATGTGTGTGTCTGTGTATGAAGATTATATATATATATATGTATCCATAAATATATGTATAGTTGTGGCTATATACATTTATACATATAGATGATAGATAAGTAGATAGATAAAATAGATAAGGACTGACCTTGTAGTTTTTCCTGTAGGGGATGGGATTTTAGTTGGAACTTAATGGAAGCCAGGAAATCCAATAAGCAGAGTTGAGAAGGGAGAGTGTTCCAAGCATGGGAGCCAGACAGAGAAAATGTCCAGAGCTGATAGATGGAGTGTCTTGTTTGTGGAATAGCCAGGTGACCCGTGTCACTGGATCAAAAGTACACGAAGGGGAGAAAGGTGTAAGAAGGCTGGAATGGTAGGATGGAACTTTGAATGCCAAAAAGAGGGTTTTATATTTGATCCTGAAGGTTATTAGGAGCCATGAAGTTTATGGAGTAGAGGGGTAACATGATTCATCCCGTGCTTTAGGAAAATCACCTTAGAGGCTGAATGGAGGATAGATTAAAATGGGGAGAGACTTGAGGCAGGAAGACCCCCCTCCCCAATAGTTTATTGCAGTAGGTGATAAGTAATGAAGGTCTACACCAGAATATACCATACTATGTATTCCATATACTAATATAGGATATAAGTATAGTTACAGAGTAGCTAGATGTCACAGTGGATAGAATATCATTCCTGGAGATAGGAAGACTCATATTCCTGAGTTAAAATCCAGCCTCAGATATTTACTAGCTGTTACTAGTGTTACCCTGGGCAAGTCACTTAACTCTGTTTCCCTCAGTTTCCTCATCTATAAAATGAACTGGGAAAGAGAAATGGCAAACCAGTGCAGTGTCTTTGCCAAGAAAACTACCAAAAAGCAGTCACAGAGTCAGACACGACTGAAAAACAGCAAAACTAGTTAACAAAGTTAAAGATACATAAAAGTGGTTACAAATACATAGACAGTAACATATATATGGATACATATAGAGAAAGACATATAAAGATGAATATAGGTACTGATATACTTGGCTAGTTTCTGGTTTTCTTGACATATCTTTTAACTCATTGTTTCTCTTTTAGCCTTTGTCACTCTTGTTTTCATTCTCTTTTTTATGCGGGTTTTGGAAGGATGATTCTGAGCTGTTCTCAGCTTTC
This sequence comes from Gymnobelideus leadbeateri, assembly GCA_011680675.1. Classification (NCBI taxonomy): domain Eukaryota; kingdom Metazoa; phylum Chordata; class Mammalia; order Diprotodontia; family Petauridae; genus Gymnobelideus; species Gymnobelideus leadbeateri. The sequence goes on along the minus strand of WOXC01010577.1, from coordinate 79,151 downwards.
ATATGATCTAAATTTGGAGGTGATGGAAGAGAGGGGGTCCAGTAGTCAGACCTATATGACAATTGGAAAACAGAAGTAGTATGACTGAATCATTAAAGGTGATTTTCCATCTGTTGTTTTATAGACAGTAATACATTGTAATATTGGCTTAATTTTAAATTGAAGACAGAAGTGTTATTGAACCTAAAAAAAAAGACTGTTATTATTACCACATTTAAAAGCTTGTTACAGAATTCTGCTTCTAGGTATGAACTCATACATGCTTTTCAGCAGGAACCTTCTAGAGATTTGGTGCCTTAGCCTAAATAAGCAGGAGGCAGCATCTAACAGTGGAAAATTCACTGACTTTAAAATTAGAAGGCCTGGGTTCACATTCAGATTCTGATGGTTATTGTCTCTGTGACCTTGGGCATATACTCTAACCTCCATGGGCCTCAGTTTCTTCATCTGTAAAATGAGGGAGTTGGACTGTGTGGCTACTGATGTTCCTTCTAGTTCATCATCTGTGGTGCTATGATTTTATTAACTCTAATGGTGCCATTTCATGCACCATGCATGGAAGTTTGATGTAAGAAGTCATTGAGAACAGAAAGAAATAATTGGGTTGGGAGCCAGAGGGCCTCAGTTTGAATCTTTGTGTACAGAAGAATAGAACTTTGGGAAAGAATCGTCATAGCAGGGTAATGTAGAAAGAGTTCTGGATTTGGAGTCAGTGGACCTGGGTTCATATGTAGCCTTTGCTACATTATGTAGAACACATCATTCCACCTTGTAGGTAGAATTTTGTTCACTTCAAAAGGAGGGACTTGGTTTGGTCTCTGAGGTTTCTTCCAGCTCTAAACCTTAGGAATTGTTGTACCACATTTGGCCCAGTTAAGTATCTCAGGATTAAATGGTGCTAGGGAAATAAAATCGACCCACAATTGAGGTTCAAAGCCTTCCCAAAGGAAAAGACAATCGAGTTTTGCTTCAGGCCTGCAAATCTCCTTCAACCAGCCTGAACCTGGCAATCAGCAGGTGCTTCCTAATACAAATCAGGTTACATTCAAGAGATGCCCTCGAAGTATCCAACAGGATCTGCTGGTGATGAGACTTTTATAATAACGTAGTTAGACAACAGCAGTCCCAGAGCTTCCTGGCTGTGTCATTTCTTATAAAAATAATTAATAACAATTTATTTTTATGCAAAATTGTAGAGCTGTAGTCCCCAAACAAGCCTGAAAACATGCAATCAAAGAATTCAAAAACTGGAAGAGATCTCAGTGGACATGCAAAAAATACCTTTAAATGAATCTTGGTTCCTACATGTTTGGTGTGGGATCACACTAATCTGTGCCTAAAGACCTCCAGTGGTGTAGAGACTCCTACTTCCTGAGGCATCCCAGCATGCTTTGGGTAGATTTACATTATCCTCTCTATCTGATAAGCAGAGAAATAGATGTTTGAATAGGAAAAGTAAGAGCTCAAGGTCACACTATTAGTAAGGGTCAGAACTCAAACCAAATTCAGTTTAATTTAGTAAACATATACTGAATGCCTGCTATTTGCAAGAAATAATTCCAGCTAGGTGCCTGTTATACAAAAGTATCAAACAGTTCTATTCTGGTAGAACTGCAGTTCTATAGAGAGAGAAACAAAGTGTATACTGATAAAGCTGTGTTACCATTAGGTGCCTCTGTGGCCTTCCGTAGAACATACTTAGTACACAACAAATACACACACATAGCATACATGCATTATACAATATATCTACACATACATGTATGTACATTGCTGGGCACACATGCAATAACATACATAAGTGTGTATGTATACTACATATGTACTGTGTGTGCATATTCATACATATACACATATGTAATGTCTGTTGTTCAGTCATTTCGGTCATGTCTGACTTTCTGTGACCCCTTTGGGGTTTTCTTGGTAAAGATATTGGAATGGCTTGCCATTCCCTTCTCCAGCTTATTTTACAGATGAGAAAAATTAACCAAACGAGATTAACTGCCTTGACCAGGGACACACAGCTAGTAAGAGTCTATAGCAGCAAGCACCCTAGCATACCCAAGATGGCTGATATCACAGGTTGTTAGATCTGCTTTTCTAAAGGAAAGTAATTCAAAATAGTTTAACAATCTTACTTTAAGCAATCAAACATATATCATTTATCTAGTTCAGGGGAAAACGTCAGCACCCTGAACTTCAGAGAATACAAACAAGTTACAACAGAAGTTAAGCAGACAGAGAAACAGATCAGCAGACAGGCTTCCAGCTGTCTGACATTTACATCCATACCTAGTCAGTTACCAGAGAGGAAGACACCAACATCTGGGTTTTCAAAGCTGGGGGGCTCAACGGCTGCCCAGAGTCTCCTCTGGTCAAATCACATAACTCTTCTCAAAGTGAGCCCCAAAGCAAAACCTCACATAAGGGTATATATAGCCTTCTCCTGGCTCAGAGAATGTCACAACCCTCTTCACCCACTGCCCAATCAAAAAGTATCAAGGTTTGGGCATTCCTGAAAAATAAGCCTCCCACCACAGGCTCCAGGTGACCACATTCAGCCTATTAGTCGACAGAGTATATTTTCAAAACTAGGAAGGTTCTCAGAGTCCCTTAAGCCTATCAAAGGGCCAGGGGGCAGGGAAGATCTTCAGATTCCCATTCCCCTAACAGAGTCTAAGGCTGAATTTGACCTCAGGAAGAGGAGTTTTCCTAGTTCCCAGCCCAGTGCTCTATCCACTGCACCACCTTGCTCCCCACATACATACATATGTGTCTTCATAGAGTTATAACTGAACTCTTTCTGGAGCTGTTAAACTCACCAAGAGAGAAGGAGTATAGGTAGAAAACAGAAAAGGGATAAAGACAGTGCCTTATGGTTTACTCCTTCAAAGTGACTGGATTAGGTATAGTCAGATAGGTAGGAGGAAGTCCAGGAGAGCACAACAACCAAAGCAAGAAATCCTCTGTGAGAGAAGAGTGTCAGAATCCATAGAAAAACCAGGGCTTCTGATCCCAGATTCTGTCATTTTATAGCTAACATGAGTGAGCAAAGAACCCTGGGTAGGTTGTAGCAGAATATGAATTCCAACCTGCTGTTACTGCTGCTTCATTTGCATGTGACCTTGGGCAAGTTACTTTTTTCTTTTTTTGGGGGGGGGGGTACAGGGCAATTGGGTTTGAGTGACTTGCCCAAGGCCACAAGGCTAGCAAGTGTTAAGTGTCTGAGACCAAATTTGAACTCAGGTCCTCCTGACTCCAGAGCTGGTGCTTTATTCACTGTGCCACCTAGCCACCCCAAGTCACTTTCTTTGGGCTTTAGTCTCCTCATCCATAACGTGAGGTGGTTGTACCAAATGGTCTCTAAACCTTTTTTAATCTCTAAACTTTATGATCCTATGACAACCATTTATATTTATAGAGAGCTTCACCATTTACAGAATCCTTTCTTCACAAGAGCTATTTCAGATAGATTAGTATAAACTATGGGGAAGGGAGATTATGCCCATTTTGCATCTTGGGAAAATGGAGTTCAGAAAGGGCAAGTGAATTATAGCTAGGTCTGTATATATCAGAGTAGAGGCTTTTAGCCATTTCTTCCAGTTCAAAGTCCAGTGCTCTTTCCACAAGACCTTGCCCCCAACTGGATTTGTCACCTCTTTATCTTTTCCTTGCATCCCCTTCAATCTCTATCACAGAGCTCTGCACAATATAAGCATGCAAATGTCTGTGGATTAATTGAACGAATTAGTGAATTTGAAAATGAAGCAATGAATGAGTGAAAGATTGAATGTGATAATGAATACATTAATAAATGGAAGAATTAATACATGAATGAATATGTGAATAAGCCAATTTTGAATGTAGACATTTGGAGCTTCAAAAAAGATTTTGAGAGATTGCTTCCCTCCATGAAAACTCAGAAATAGAGCACTGATGAGGATCCTTGCCTATATTTTCCTTATCTACTGAGCTGAAGTATTGTGTATTTGTTAAAATAATGAATTCCACCTACTCTCCTACTCCCCTTCACCCACCAGCATAGCCAATCTTTCAAGTCAGTGTGTGTGAAAGAAGAGCTAAAAGCAGATGAAAGTAGGGATACCTTTCAGACAGAAAAGTTTTCAGCACATCTAAAAAAGGATAGAGCATAAAGAGGCTGGGGAAGGCAAAGACCACAGCAAGTTGAGGTGACTTCTGGGAGCACAATGGGTTCCTCAGAATAGAATGCTGCTGGGGACCAGAAGGCAGCCTGAAAGTTGGATGGCCATGTTAGATTATGAATATTATAACAATGTCAATTACAATGACTATCAAAAGTAATGAACAGGGACAGATATGGTCCCTTAACAAACATAGCTTGTTGTTATCTCTCCCAATGCTAGCTGAACTCTGAGTGCTTAACCAAGTCATCAGAATAATTGGGGAGTTGGCAAAGGGATGGTTTCTCAGGCTTGTTTGAAGCCCTTTTCTGGTTTCTAATGAGGGGAGCTTTGCTTCTGCTGTTGCTCTCCCTAAAGAAGGGTAATATCCTTTCATCATTTTGAATCTATATTTGTGAATTAGTGGCTGAGTCTGGGAATGCCCTGGGCTTAGGAAGGGTCTAAAAATGAACTGAAGAAGGAGATAGTAATCCAGTCCAGTATCTTTGCCAAGAAAACCCCAAATGGGGTCACGAAGAGTTGGACATGACTGAAAGGAATGGACAACAGCAGCAAATATTATTATGTGTGGATTATTTAGAGGATCTGCTTGGTAATTAGGAAGACCTGGGTTGAAAGCTTGACTCTAACACAGGTGTAGAACCCTAAGCAAATTGCTTGACCTTTCAGTACACTGTACAACACTCTTAAAACTATAAATTGCAAGACAGTTGCTAATCTGCATAGATAAAGGGAATTGTCTCACTGGGAACTCCCTGTACTAGTTAAATCAAAGGTCTGGACACAAAAAAAGTAAGTTAAAAATAACAACAAACCCACCTCAAGTTAAGTAGTCTAAATGTTTATCTTAGGGGGTGGCTAGGTGCCCTCGTGAAAAGGGCATTGACCCTAGAGTCAGGAGGACCTGAGTTCAAATGTGACCTCAGACACTTAACACAAAAACTAGCTGTGTGACCTTGGGCAAGTTACTTAACCCCAACTGCCCTCCAAAAAGTAAAAAATAAATTAAAATTATTTTTAAAAATGTTTATCTTAGCCCTATTTTACAACTGGGAAAACTGAGGCTTGAAGAAGTTAATTAAGGTATGATATGTTTTCTTCTGCTACTGAGCTGTTTCAGAAACTTCTTAATGATAATGATTAAGAACTTTGATATGATATGGATACGGATGGGGGATTGTGGTGCTGGTGGAGGTGGGGGGCAAGACCTGGAATTTCACTGATGCAAGAAATTTTCAGAAAAGGAAGCTTCCTCCACCAAAGTAGATTAAAGGAGTGGCTCAGTTACATAAGGACAGGATTTGAACTCAGATCTTACTAATTCCAAGATATATCCAATTCCTTGCTTTATTCATTCAACAAACATTAATAATAATAATAATAATAACTAGTGTTTACATAGAGCTTTAAAGGTTGCAAAATTGTTGTTCAGTCATTTCAGTCATGTTCAACTCCTTGTGACCCCATTTGGAGTTTTTGTGGCAAAGATACAGAAATGGTGTGCCATTTCCTTCTCCAACTCATTTTACATATGAAGAAACTAAACCAAAGAGGATTCAGTGACTTGCCCAGGTCACACCCTAAGTGTCTGAAGACAGATTTGAACTCATAAAGATGTGTCTTCCTGATTCCAGGCCCAACGCTCTACCCACTGTGCTACCTCACTGCCCTGTTGCAAAGTACTTTAGAAATATTATTAATCTCATTTTCTCCAAACAACAAATCTGGGAGATGAGTGTCAGATGAGTAAACTGAGATAGGGGTTAAGTGACTTTTCCAAGGTCACACAGCTAGTTTCTAAGACTGGTTTTGAACTCAGATCTTCCTGACTCCAGGTCCATCTTTCATTCCACTGTGCCATCAGCTGCCTACAATGTTTTGTGCACTCTGCTACATGGGCATAAATATAAAATTTATAATCAATCAACAAACATTTATCAAATGCCTACTATGTCAGACAATAAGTATACAAATACAAATGAAGCAATCCTTTCTCTCAAGGAGTAAGGAGAGGGACAATAAGTACACGTATAAGTAGATACAGAATAACTACAAAGAGAATAAATTCAAAGAAATGCCACGTAGTTAAGTCCAGCATAGTGGGGCACTACTTGTCAAAGGAGAAGGAAGGGTTTTGTGTAGGAACTTAAGATGGTAGGTCTAGACCTGGAAGGGGCATCAGAGGCCACCTAGACCAACACTCTCACTTTACAAATGAGGAAACTGGGTCCGAGGGAGGTTACTTGACATGTCTGAGGTAATACAGTAGTGAGTATCAGAGACAGAATCTGAATCCAAGCTTTCTAAATCCAGTTAGCATTTACTTGAGCTGAATCTTGAAGGAAAAGATTCTCTCCCTTTACTAAGATATAATGAGAAAATGATAGAATGACAAAGTATCAAGATATCAGAGAAGGGAGAGATTACTATTGGTCTGACCAAGTCATGGAAGACTACAAGTAGGAGTTTGTATTTGAGGTGAGCCTTAAGAAATGGCTAATTTTTTTAATAGAAAAAACAAAGCTTTGGAGACATTACAGTCATTTTTTAAAATGGCCAGAACAGAGTCAAGAAAGCAGCAAATAGATTCAGCAGGGGCAGTTAGGTGGCGCAGTGGATGAAATGTTGACCCTAGAGTCAGGAAGACTCATCTTCCTGAATTCAAATCTGACCTCAGACACTTACTAGCTGTGTGACCCTGGACAAGTCACTTAACCCTATTTGCCTCAGTTTCATCATCTATAAAATGAATTGGAGAAGAAAATGGCAAACAACTCCAGTATCTTTGCCAAGAAAACTACAAATGAGGTCACAAAGACTCAGACACAACCACAAATTACTGAACAACAAATATATGTGAGAGGGAGTAATATAGTATTGAACTAGAAAAAGAAAAGTGATTTGCAAGACTGAATTCAAATAACTTGGATACTAGATCCAGGAAATTGAACTTAATCCTATAGTCTCTTGGAATTTTTAAAGCAGGGGAATGATATGGTCAGAATTGCTTTTAGAAAAATTAATTTGGCAGCTTTGGCAGGACGGAGAAGCATCCTGTACAGAAGAAAAATCACTGGACCTGGAGTTAGGAGTCTTGAGTCAAAATTCTGAAATTGTCAGTAACAAGCATTGTGACTGCATCTCTGGACCTCCATTTTCTCATCAACTGAATGAGGACATCATATTCCTCCATCCTTAAGGTCCCTTCTAGTCTCTACATCCTGGTTTTTGTCATTGTTATTGTTTGTGATTTGTGAGAAAGAAAGAATCTAAGTTAGGATGAATAGGGGATGATTTCAGTAATTCAAGCAAGAGGTAAGCTTGATCTAGGGAAGACATTGCAGGAATTCTGAGAGTTTCAAGTTCACAAGCTTTTGTGCCGAGCCCAGAGCCATGCTTTGCCCATGATGGGTACAAATTCACATATTCTCCTGGGACTGAATGAGTCAAACACTTGGAAGGTCAAAGGTGTCTTCATCCTTTCAACAAGAGCTTTGGATAAGAGGAAAAACGCTGACACATTTGTCTGCTTTTGCACCCAGTTGGTGTTGAAGGTGTAATGTGATGGCAATTAGCACTTTCCCTGTCTTAATAGGGCTTTTCCTGAAGAAATTAAGCCACTTCTTCCTCTGAGTCTCTTTTGTAGTCATTTAGCACCTCCCCAGTGTCTTGGAAATGTTCCTTAACCAGATGGTACCCATATTAAGAAAAGTTAATCTACCATAGAAAGCAACCTAGAATTCTAAACAAATGGATGAATGAAAAGCCTTTCAAACCACTGTGGCCGTGACTGCTGGTCCTCCTTCTAAGGAAAGATAGTACAGTAGGAAAACACAGCTTCTCTTGGAAGCTCACTTTAGTTCACAGTCACTCCATGACCCTGATTCCTACCGATGCCTATGGCTTATGAACTGAGCCACCTTCACAGTCTTCTCACACCTTACTTCCTATCATTTACCCTTCGATCCAGTGACACTGGCCCCTTTCTTGTCCCCTGAACAAAATATTTCATCTCTCGACTCTGGGCATTTTCTCTTGCTGTACACGATGCTTGGAATGTTCTCATTCTTAATATCTGTCGTCTAATTCCCCTCAATATTCTCAAGTCTCAACTGTAATCCCACCTTCTACTATAAGCCTTTCTCACTGTCTCTTAATTCTAATGCTTTCCCTCTATTGATTATTTCCTAGTCATCCTAAATATAGCTTATTTGTACATATTCATTTGCATGTTGTCTCTCTTATTGGATTGTGAGCTCGGTGAGGGCAAAGGACTATCTTCTGCCTTTCTTTGTACCCCTTGCACTAAACTTAGTGCCTGGCACATAGTAGGCTCTTAATAAGTGTTTATTGACTATTGGTTAATAGCAATGATAGATTAACAATTAATAACAATTAACAAATGATAATTTGTTAATAACAATAATACTTCAAGGATCCATGATATCATCAGTATGTCAGTATAGCTAAAGTATCCTCCATGCCTAAGCATATTGCTTCTCATATGTTCCTTTGACCAAAAGCAATTAAGCATTTCTTGGCTTGCCTCCTGGTAATGAGTCTCAAGCATCATACCCCTCCATTTTGGACACCAAGCTCCAGTTTTCACATCTTAAAACTATAAATATAACAGTATTGTGTTATGATATTCTTTCTTTCCTACTCCATCTGCTTTGGTCAAACAACATCTGTAGTATTGTGTTCAGTGCTGGGTACCACATTTTCAGAAAACAGTGGCAAGTTTGAGACTGTATAAAGGAGTGAACAGAATAGAAAGCAAGCTAAATACTGTACTGCACAAGGTTGAGTTGAAAGAACTCAATAATGTTAGACTGGGGAGGAAAATAATTAGCATTAATAATAATTAGCATTTCTATTATGCTCTAAAGTTTGCAAAGCATTTTACAAATATCTTATTGTATACTCATACCAACCCTGGGAGTCAGGTGATATTATTATCTCCCTTTTATGGATGAGTAGATCGGTTCTTAGGACAGTTAAGTGATCTAAACAGGATCATACTGCTAGTAAATATTTGAGGCCAAATTTGAACTCACGTCTTCCTGATTCTAGATCTAGCTCTTTATCTACCAGGTCATCCAGCTGCCCAGAAGATTATGTGAGACTATGAGAGCTGACTTCAGATATTTGAAGAGTTATCATATGTCTACATGGATTAGACCTATTCTGCCACAGAAGACCAAACTTGAACCTTTGTGAGTGGGGAAAGTAGAGAGGAAGATTTAAGATTGATATAGGAAAAACAAACCCTAACATTTAGCACCATCATCCATTGGAGTCAGTTTCTTTGGTAGTCGGTGGGTTCCCCTTCACTGGGTGTCTTCAGCCAAGGATTAGAGGAGCTCTTCTTTAGAAAGATATTGAGGGGTAGGTAAGAGTAGACGCCTTTTTCAGATCAGCAGTTCTGTGGATTTTGTAAGTAATGTGAACTTAGAGTTGAAAGAACAATATAAATCACATAGTCCATTTGCTCCTCAGTCCTCCCATGCAAGATTCCAGGGTCATGCATCAGTTATAAGCTTTTGTATGCCTCACTTTCTCCTCCTGAATGGTATTTTCCCCTCTTTTATCCTTGGCTTCTTTATCAATACCTTTCTTTTTATTATCTGCTTAGTCAGTAAGCCCTTATTAAGTGCCTGCTGTGTGCAAAGGATACCCCAGACACCTGCATTTACATCATTACTTAATAATCAACCAATTTTTTCTCCATGCCTCAGTTCACAAGCAGCAGTTTACTAAACAGGCCCCCAGTGGCCTAGAAATGTTTGATGCAACTTCAAAGAATACCTGATTCACTTGTACCTAGGGAGTAGTTTAGGCACCGAGAAAATGGAGCTCAACAAGTGAGATTTGGGATTCACGCTGATGGTCCTGGAAGAGGGCCCAGTTTGCTCATTCTCTATAACTCCTCACTGGTGAATTTCTCAGCTTCATTAAGCACCAGTTATCATGCTATGCTCTATACTCAGAGCCTTCATTGCTGCCCTGTTTCCTTCCCTCTACTTTCCACATCTCCTCCTGTCTTAGTTCAATACAACCTTTTCCCTGCATCCTTCCCTGACATCCTAGACCATAGTGATCTCTCCTTCTGAGCCCCTACAGTTCGTACTGTATTTTCAAATCCTATGGCATGTAGCATGAATGGGTTTAAATTGCTAGGGTTTGTGGGTATATACACATACATACAGATTTATATACACATTTACGTGCATATTGAATACATATATATTTATGTGGACATGTCCTATCCTTCCTTATGGGCTACAACCTCTATGAAGGCAGGGAAATTATTTTGTTCCTTTTTTAAAATAATTTATCCCCTAAGTATAATGACAATTTGTTATTTTGAATTGAATTTTACCTAAAGTTGGGCCTTGGCTTTGTTCAGCTTATTAAATGAAGGGATTGAACTTAAAGTGGACAATACCACTTCCTGGGAGGGGGAAGGGGACTGGCACTGGAATGATGGGGGGCAGGAAGTAGTAGCCTCAGATGCAATCGGGGGATGTTGTATAAAAATAAAAGGACCATGGAAGCATAAGGAAAGAAAAAAAGAGAATTTTGAAAAACCATCCATACAAATTCATCTGTTGTATACCATAGTTAAAGTCATAGTGATTATATTATTTTCCAAATAAAAGCACAAAATGGATGTTACAACATTTAAATTGTCAAGTCCTCTGACAGGTCTTAAGTGTTGGAAGGCCACCATGTTGTGCATTGTGAGGAAGTCCAGCATGCATCATCAGCAGGAACATGTGTATGTAATGACTTGTTTACAATGCAGTACTATGAGCTTACATGATGCAATATTGTATCATCAAAATTTCAATGCAGGAAAACCCCACAAATTTGCAAAAGTTATTAAATTTAATATTCATCATTTTAAATATATATGCATATACATATACCTTGTATATTTTTTTAAATAACTCTAATTTAAAAAAAAAAAAAGGCTTAAAGAAAGTAGATTTCCAGGGGGTGCTGAGCAATTTTTTTGAAAAGAGGCAGTAGGCTATATAAGTTTGAGAACCTCTGTACCATATGATCCCTTAATGTCTATCCTTCTTTAATGTTCATTAATATTAAAAGAGGAGAGACTGGAGGCACAATACTCATTAGGAGGCTATTGAAATATATTAGATAAGAAGAGTAGCAGCATGGGTAGAAAGGAGGCAGGTTCCAGATATGTCATCAAAGTAGAATTAAGTTTAAAATAGATATTTATATTTTTGGTTTTCGTTGTTGTTTAAGTCGTGTCTGAATCTTCGTGCCCTATTTAGGGTTTTCTTGGCAAAGATACTGGAGTGGTTTTGCCATCTCTTTTTTCAGCTTATTTTACAGATGAGGAAACTGAAGCAAAGATGGTTAAAAGACTTGACCAGGGTCACACATCTAGTAAGTGTCTAAGGGTGGATTTGAACTCAGACACAGACTGTTTTCAAGCCCATCTCTGGAACTCTTAGGTCTATAAAAGAATGGGCCTGGGGGCTGCTTCAGCTCCTGGCCTACAGATTGTAGGGGGACCAAGCAACCAGTCTGAGGGATAATCGCTCTTGCTTTAAGCTGCTTGAATCTGGGTTGCTAGGGTGGAGGTCCTAGGGTGTGTGACCAGCTTGCCAGAGCATATGGAGGCTTCAGAGAGGGCACCTAACTAATACCTTTGGCAGCTGAGAAAACCCCAGCATTTGGTATGAAGCTCACCTGTCTGCTAGCAGAGTCCTACTGTGGCAAAAAGCCTAAAAGTCAAGTAATTGAGTGGCAACATGAGTAAATGAGGGAAGGAAAGCAAACAGAGGAATCCAACATTAGACTCCTATTTGGGGACTAAAAGGATCAAAGCATGGAGCACAAGGAAGACAGTAAAGTCAGAACTCCTGCACTAAAAGCTTCCTAGAAAAAATATAAGCTGGTTACAGGCCATAGAGGAGCTTAAAAAGGATTTTGAAAACCAAATAAGAGAAGTAGAGGAAAAATTAGGAAGAAAAATTAGAATGATGCAAGAAAATTATGAAATGAGAGTCAACAACCTGACTGAATAAAATAACACCTTAAAAAATAGACTAACTCAAATGGCAAAAGAGGCTCAAAAAGGCAAAGAGGAGAAGAATGCTTTAAAAAGTCAAATTTGCCAGATGGAAAAAGAATCTCAAAAGCTCACTGAGGAGATTCATTCCTTCAGAATTAGATTGGTGCAAATGAAAGTCAGTGACTTTATGAGAAATCAAGATACTATAAAACAGATCCAAACAAATGAAAAAATAGAAGGCAATGGGAAATATCTCATTGGGAAAACCACTGACCTGGAAAATAGATCCAGGAGAGATAATTTAAAACTATTGGACTACTGGAAAGCAATGATCAAAAAAAGAACCTAGAAATCATCCTTCAAGAAATTCTCAAGGAAAATTGCCCTGATGTCTTAGAACCAGAGGGCAAAATAGAGGTTGAAAGAATCCACCAATCACCTCCTGGAAAAGATCCCCAAAAGAAAAATCCTATGAATATTAAAGCAAGGTTCCGGAATTCCCAGATCAAGGAGAAAATATTACAAGCAGCCAGGAAGAGACTATTTGAATACTGTGAAAACACAATCAGTATAACACAGGATCTGGTAGCTTCTACACTGAGGGATCACTATTTTAGGGTGGTGGGTAGGGGAAAAACAGGGATAAAATTTGTGACTCAAAATCTTGAGGAAATGAATGATGTAAACTAGAAGTTAATAAAGCATTTGATAAAAATAAAAAAGAATGGGGCTGTGCTCATTCTTTGTAATTTTGCATCACTCTTGATTCTTTTGTGATCTTTCTTTGCATTTGCATTATTGTGGTCATTGTCCATATTGTTCTCCTGGCTCTGTTTACTTCAGTCTGCATCTGTTCATGTAAATCTTTCCAAGCTTTTCTATATTTATCATATTCATAATTCCTTATTCCAAAGCAAGATTGATACAGTCATGGATCATCATTTGTGTAGCTGTTCCTCTAATCAATGGGCATTTACTTTGCTTTTTATTCTTTACTATTGTAAAAACAAAATGCTACTATAAATATTTTGGCATATATCGGACTTTCTTCTTATATATGACCATGGAGGTATAGTTTTATATTCTGTGCTCTCAGGCAGGGATACTTAAGGGCATCTTCTCAATTTCCACTTCTTTGCCACCAGAAAAAAGAGCTACTGTAAATATTTTTGTACATGTGGGTCTCAAGGAGCTTTTTAGAAGACTGGTGAAGCCTATGGACTCTTTCTCAGAATAATGTTTTCAAATGCATCAAATAGAATTATGCTAAAATAGAATTACATTGAAATATAATTATTAAAAAAATTAAGATCCCAAGTTCAGAATTCCCAAGAATTGTAAGTAGAAGGAGATGCCTATCAATTAGGGAATGGCTGAAGAAATAGTGGCATATGAATGTAATAGAATACTATTGTGCTATAAGAAATGATGAGCAGGCAGATTTCAGAAAAACCTGGAAAGACTTACATGAATTGATGCTGAATGAAATAAGCAGAACCAAGATAATATTGTATACAGTAACAGCAACATTGTGCGATGATCAACTATGATAGATTTAGCTCTTCCCAGTAATAGTGTGATTTAAGACAGTTCCAAAAGACTCATAATGGAAAATGCTATCCACATCCAGGAAAGAACTATGGAATCTGAATGTAGATCAAAACCTTCTGTTTTCTCTCTTTTTCTTTCTTTCTTGTGGTTTTTCCCTTTTGTTCTTTCACAACATGACTAATGTGAAAATATTTAATATGATTGTACATGAGGAAATATGTTTTTAAAAAGGAAAGAATGAAATTATGTGATCTGAAATAAAGTACATTGAATTAAAACTTAAAAAAAATTAAAAGTGGCCCTTTAAACAAACAGGTTAAGAACCCCTACTCTAATGTCTCTCCTTACTCCAGCATTCTGTGTTCAAAAGCAACTTTCAAATCTGACATTCTGGGAAGCATGTTCGAATACACCTTCTAGCACTAACACTCTTGTTTTCTATTTTCTAAGATTCTATATTGTATAAAGTATGTACTTAAAAAAAGAATTGATAGGATTGTACAGTTAATAGACTACAATATAGTTTAAAGATAACATATCCACTAGGAAACAAAATAATTCATGTGACCCACTTTACTGTAATATTCACTTTATTGCAGTGGTCTAAAACCAAATCATAATATAGCTGAAATATGCCTATATTTTGGGTGTTTTGGTTAGACAGAGGTCCTCACTGTTAGGAAGACCAAGGTCTATAATCTGCCTCTAATACAGGCTGACTTTGTGGAACTAAACAAGATGCTTTGCTTCTCAGCATTCCAGGAATCCTAAGAAGACTATAAGCTGCATAGCTAATACCATTCTGCATTGGGAGAGTGAGTTTTCTCACTGAAAGTCTGGGAGCTTGCTACACCAGTAACATCACAAGTCTAGACTAAATATATAGACCTACCTACCTACAATTGTATATAAACATATGTATAGCCATATAACATACATTTGTGTATTTTATAGATAGATATAGATACAACTACATACATCTTGTATATACACATACACACATGTGGATATGTATGTACATATACATATATATCCTAAGACTTTGGGAACTATATATACACACATATGTGTGTATGTGTATATATGGGTGTATGTGTATATGTTTGTATACATATGTACATATACTAGAGAGAAAAAGTTCCAAGCTTTAGTACATATATACATATATGCATAAACATACATATATATACAATATATACCATGGCATATATATGCAACTGTACATGAGTATATATTTATATATGTTTATATCTACTTATCGATCAGTCAGTCGATTGATCAATCTAAATAGCTAGATGGTACAGTGGATAGAGAGTGCATAGAGTGCTGGACCTGGAGTCAGGAAGTCTTATCTTCCTGAGTTCAAATCTGGCCTTAGACACTAACTAACTGGACAAGTCACTTAAAGCTTACTCAGCCTCAGTTTTCTTAAATGTTAAATGGGGATAAAAATACCATCTACCTCCCAGGGTTGTTGTGAGAATTCAATGAAATAATTTTTGTAAAGGTGCTTGTCACATAGTAGGTGCTTAAATACTTTTTTCTCTTCCTTGTCCCCTCATATTCCCATCTCAAGCAGCTATCTAATCTGGAGCAAATCACTTCATCTCTTTAGTATTCTTATATAGAAATTTAAAAGTTTGCCTGGATAGCCTCTCCTCTAACATCCTACATTGTCTCTTCTGTTTTCAAGGAGATAATATATGTAGAGCACTTAGTACAGTACTTTGCTCATAGAAGGAACTACCTAAATGTTAGTTATTATTATAAGCTAAGGTCCTTCCCTGAGCTAATCCTCTGTTCTAAGGTCTTTCCCAGCTCTAACATTGTCTATTTCTCATTTTGATCCCATACTCTTCTCAGTTTGTGGCTGTTATGGAATGTTGAATCTCGCCATAGTCTGACCTCTGTATAAATGGAAGGTTCTCAAATTCAAGTTCACCCAACAGTTTCAAATTAATCAGTGTAATTTTATTTAAATTACTGAGAGCTGAATGTTTGTTGTGTTTCTTTTGAAGTTCAGTTTGAAACAAAATATTGATTACATTGGCGGGCCATGGGGTACCTTCTTCTGTTTATGTTTGTAGTTAAAAAGGTAAATTATTTTGGCGTTTGGATTTTTGTTTGTTTGTTTGTTTGTTTGTTTTTCCATTCAGTAATTTGACAAATTGAATGATCTGGGTTTATAATTAAGAAATTAGTTTCTTGGAAGGCTCTGTTGACTACTGAATTAATGAAGTCAAGGCCATCAAGTTTTCTGGCGGTAGTCACATCTGAATGAACAAACACGGTTTTAATTATGGGCTCACAGCTGGGAGCATGCTGATGTGACTGGCTTTTCTGGGAAGTTAAGAGAGACATTGAAGAGATCAAATATTAGTGCATTCTTTCCAGAAAGCTGTATGGATTGTCACACCAGAAAGAATTCAATCACTAGTGTCATTTTTCCTTCCAACCAAAGCCTAGTCGTGAACTGATCTAGTGAGGAAAATCTTGTTTCATGGCACCACGAGTCATAGGGAGAGATGCTGTGCCTTCGTGGAAACCCAGAACATGAGGAAGGCTCTATTCAGGGCTTGCTTTATTCCAGTGTTATGAAGAGAGACCCAGCATGGTGAAGGGGAAAGATCAATGAATTTAAAATCAAAGGATCTTGGTTGGAATTGTGGCCCTGCCGTGTACTAGATATCTGACTTTAGGTAAGGTTTTCTTTCTCTTTGAGTTTTAGCTTCCTCATCAAAATAAAGGGTGGACCACATGATCGAAATACTGTACCATTAGCTCCTTGGAGATCACTTAACTTTTCTGGTTCTCAGTTTCCACCTTTGTAAAAATGTTATGTTTAAACTAGACAGTCTCTTAAGATCCCTCCAGCTTTAAAACTAGGAGTTTCTTTCTGATTCGCTTTTTGCAACATAAAGCAAAATGTTTGGAGACATTTTTCTGGTTTCCGTGAAGCTATGTATAAAAGTCCTTGAATCATGCTTAACATATGATAGAACTATAGACTGAACACTAAATAATAATGTGTTATTTTGGAAGGAGTATTGGCCCTGCAGTAATGTGACTTAGATGCAAATTCTACCTGTGTATTAATCCCTTGAGAAGTCCTTTTCCTTCCTAGAGCCTCAGTTTCCTGATCTGCAAGTTCAAAGGATTGGACTAGATGATAATAAATGAATAAATGTATGAACAAATGAATGGATGGATGGATGGATGAATGAATGAATGGATAAACAAATAAATAACTTACATAAAGCACTTTAAAGATCATAAAGAGCTCCATACTTTCTATCATTGAATATTCACAAAAACCTTGTGAGGGAGGTGCTACCATTATTCCCATTTTACAAACTGAAAAAAAAAAAACCTGATTTTCTTTTATTTATGATTTACTCAAAGTTTTTACACAACTAGCAATTATTTGAAGCTGAAGCAGGAATCAAGCTCAGATTGTCCTGACTGCAATTCCAGAATTCTCTCTACTCTGCAAACTGAGAACAGATGGCTTCTGAGGTCCCTTCTAGGTCTAAATCTATGAAACCATAGTCTTCTCTCATTTTATAGATGAAGAAATTGAAGAACAGAGAGGAAGCCTCGTGCTGGAAGACACACAGCAAATTAATGGTAGAACTGAGACCTGGCTTTTGTTGTCCTGACTCCCTGGAATAGCTGCTTCCCCAACCTTTTGTGCCTCCTCTTTTTCATTCTCAGCTTCCAAAGAATTTGTATCACATTGCCTCTCATCATATAGGTTGTGAGTAGTAATAACTCATATGTATATTATGCTTTAGGATTACTCATAGATGAGACCATGGATCCTCTGACCATTGAAAGTTACAAAGTAATTTCGATTATCTAAGGGTTATATACATTCTATGAGGTTGATATTCATGATAACCCAGTGAGGTAAGTAGTACACAATGAGCAGCTACTTAGTAGGTGGTGGAAAGGACATTGGACTTGGATTCTCTGCTCTGCTGCCCCCTAGCCAGGTGGTCATGGGTAATTTACTTTTCTGAGACTCAGTATCCTCATCTGTAATATAGAAATGATAATATCTGTATGTTCTACCTTACCAGGCTGTGTTCTACCTTATGGGAAACAAGTCAAGACTAGTGAAGCACTCTAGAAAAGTGAAATTTTTATCAATGCCATTTTGTGGATGAGGAAGAGTTTAAATGGTATATTCAAATCCTAGACCTAACAAGAAATCCACTGACTAATTTCTGCTTTAAAGAAAACAGAATGGGAAGGTTTATTCATATTAAAAATCATGCTTTCTTTTCTCCCAGTAAGTGCCATTAGCTATGCACGCAAATTATTAACATTTGGAATGAAAACAGGCAGACAAGTTTTCCCATAAACTGTCAACAACTCTTGACTGCCCCTCTGAATAAGAATGAATTAATCAAATTAATTTGTTTTAAAATAATTTTTTACACTGAACTATTCCATTTGATTATTTGTCCCCCCCCCCGCCCCCCCAATGCTCAAGTTTGTTTTTCTTTAATAATTGGAGGCATTTCTAAAACTGAATGTGGAAAAGAGGAGCCACAGAGAGTCTGGGTAAGATACTGGATCTAGACTGAAGATGGAGAGCTACCTCCTGGTTTGGACATTAACTTTGGCTGGACCTTTTGGCCTCTGACTTCCCCTTTCTTCTCTTCAGTTTCCAGATCCACATTAGAGGTCATCCAGTTGGAAATGGAGGTGAAAAGTTTTTCAAAGGAGAGATAGTGATTTTTATTTTCCATTTCCACTTTCTGTGTACAAGTTCAGATTGACACCTCGCCCAAGGCAAAAGCTCATGAGGATGAGAAGGTGCGAATGATTTTTCAAGGTTCAATTTCTGTGCCTCCTTCTCCATGAAGCCTTCCCTGAGATTCTAGCTGGAAATACCCTCACCCAACACTGAATTCATGAAGACATCCTATCTCCCACCTACACACCTTTGCTCAGGGCATATATAGTCCTATGCCAAAAATGCTCTCCTTCTAGCATCCTTCAGAAGTAGCATAGCTGCCTCCTTCTACAGGAAACCTTGCCTAGCTCTCCCCATCTCCCACCACATCCAGTTATTAGTGCTGTCCCCATCCCTTCTCCCCACAAATTACTTTGTATTCATTATGTACACATATTGTTTTTATCTCTCTATGCCTGTGTTGTATCCTTGCTAGTAGAATGTAGGCTTCTTGAGGACAGGCAGTGTTCATTCTTGGACAGGGTGATAATGTCAGCATTTAAGTGCCTACTATATACAAAAGCAATACAAAGAAACAAACAAAAGAAAAACAGTCCCTCCTTTCAAAGGAACTCACAGTCTAGCGGGGAAGACTGCATGTAAACAACTTGGACAAGCTGGGAAGGCATTAGCTTTAAGGGGGATCTGGAAAGGCTTCCTGTAGAAGGCAGGGTTTAAGAAGGTCAGGAGGCAGAACTTGGGGGGGACACTTTTATAGTCATGGGGACACTCATGCAAATGCACAAGGTAAGGAGACAATGTGAGGAAGAGCAAAGGGGCCACAGTCACTGAGATTGTGGAGGACTGAGGGAAGGTGTTAGGAGACTGGAGAGGAGCAGGGAGGAGGAAACAAATGCTTGGGGAAGAGGAGATGTTTATATGTCATCCTGGAGGTAATAGGGAGCCACTAGAGTTTATTGAATGATAGGTCAGTGAAGAGGTCTAGATACATGGTCAGTCAGATCAGCCTTTTAGGAAGATTAAATTGACATCTGAATGGAGGACTGATTGAAATAGGAACTCACTTAAGACGTGGTGATCAACCAAAAGGCTTTTGCAATAGTCCAGGTCAGAACAATGAATCTCTAGCCAGAAGAGTTAAATTTCTCAATTTCCTTATCTATGAAATAGCTGATCATTTGTTCTTCAGTCATATCCAACTCCTCATGACCCCATTTGGGGTTTTCTTGGCAGAGATACTGGAGTGGTTTGCCATTTCCTCTTCCAGCTCATCTTACAGATGAGGAAACTGAAGCAAACAGGGTTAAGTGACTTAATCATGCATCTAGTAGGTATGTTAAGCCATACTTGAACTCAGGAAGATGAGTCTTCCTGACTTCATGCCAAGTGTTCTACCCACTGAGCAACCTAGCTGCCCTATCTATAAAATAACTCACTTTTTCTGAGACCAGATTCAAACTCAGTTCCTCCTGACTCCAGGGCCAGTGCTTTACTCACTATACCACCTAGCCACCCCATAACTCACATTTTTAATAATGAGATAGACCTTAGAAAATAGACCATAGGCCTTCAGAGCAGAAGCTTAGAAAATAGAAGCTTCACAGTCCTCTAGTTTGAGCCCAGAATCCTGGTCTCCTAACTCTTAGGTCTAAAGGGTCTTCTTCATAAACCACAATGCCTGATCTGTGTTCCCCACATCTGCCTCCATCATAAGGACACTTGCAGATTCTTAGCAGCAGAATAATTTGTAGCATTTACCAGATTGGATGTGAGATTTTAAAAATAAAGTAAATTTTCCTATTATCCAGTCAAGTGGAACACGCTCTGTATTTAGTCCAAACTCTGGGTACTTTGTTTACATATTCTGATACCATACTATATGAATATGTCATAATAAGCAAAATACATTGCAAAACACCAAATGAGACCCAGAATTTCTTTAGACTATTTCTGTGCACAACTGGGTTGCTTTTTTTTGTAATGTATCACAGCAAAGGAGAGGAAAGAAATTGCACTCTAATCCCCTTTTAGGAAAACTGTAAATGATATCAATTTTTTTTTCCTGGTAGTTAACCAACATGCAGGTGGTTCTATTGGTCCAGGAGTATAGCAGAGTAGAAAGGGCTCTCAAATGGAATTCATTGATCTAGTCTTGTGCTACTACCCCTGACATTGACTCACAGAAATGAAGAAAGGAAGGTATCAAGCATTTATTAAACACCTACTATGTGCCAAAGCACTTTATAAATACTATCCCTGTTGCTCTTCACAACAGCTTTGGAAAGTAGATTCTACTATCACCCCCTTTTTAAAGTTGAAGAATTGAGGCAGAAAGGAGTTAAGTGACTTGCCCGGGGGTAGGTGTTAGCTATTATGATGTCCATTTTACAGTTGGGGAAATTGAGGCAAACTAAGGTTAAATGACTTGTCCAGGGTCACAGAGCAAGTGTCTGAAGATGAATTTGAGTTCAGGCCTTCCTATGTCCAGGCCCAGCACTCTATCTACTATGCCATTTACATGCCTTTTTACTGGCTAATTGTTTGATAATTTCTTACTAAAAATGTGAAGGACTTTGGGGTTATTATTAATAATTTGCTTTGTGACCATGGACAAGTCAATAAACCTCTCAAAGCTTTCACTCCTGTATGAGAGGGTAAATGAGAGAGTTGTACTAGATTGAGAATCCCCCATCTTTTGGGTCCTTATTCTCCCTTGGCTTTCAGTAATCCTTCCTTTCCATTCATCAATCAGACGAGGGCTCAACCTGGGATTTCACTTCATTGCTCAATAAGGAAACTCCCTCTACCAATTCAGGTTGATGTTTGTTCCTTCCTCTCCTCAGTCTATAGTCTTGGGCAGTTTCCTGTAGTATTGAAAGGATAAGTGGTTTGTCAGGCAGTTATAGAGCCAATATGTGTCAGAAGCGGAACTTGAACTTGGAACTTGAACTTGAGCCCTCTATCCATCATCCTCCCCATAGGGATGAAAATTACCACGTAGATGTATACTCAAGACATGAAAGAAAGAGGTTAATTTTGGTGTAATAATAGTTATTACCAAATATCCCCTTATCTCCTTGACAAGCTGCTCATTCCACCTGGGAGCAGGTGTCACCTATCTCAGAAACTTCATTTTATCAAAGATCCCTTCCAGTGCGTATTTGCTTTATCCTATGTTCGAAGGTTCTCCCAGTTGACCATTTATGTTTTATCTTCTGCAGGCCCTCCATAAAATGGCCCATCATTATTCTTCCATTGAAATTGAAAACTGCCTTTGGCTCGCTAAACCAATATACATATACATACATGTTTTATATAGTCACATTTACATATACATATATGTACATGCATATATGTGTATATATACATACACTCTTGTGAATAATGATAATGAAGATAACAAGAAGAAAATAAAGATACATAATCATAATAAAAGCAGTGATAACAATAATGACATGTAAATTTATTAATAGAAATTGAGGGGTTCAAGAATCAGGTTACTGTCAACAGAGATTACAGAAGGGTTATCCATAAGGAACCCCAGATATATTGACCATTGCTGGCTCTTCAAAGAAAGAACAGAAATTGTTCGATCTATCATTGCAGGAGGGAAAAAAAATATTAGCATATAACAAATACCTAGCAAAATACAACATGGTTGGTTAGAATTATCCAACCAAAACTCATTATTTTTCATGAGCTAAAGGACTATAAATGCCCTTACCACAAATAAACATTTCAGAATATCCATGAGAACTAAAAAAAAAAGAACTGTCCTAGGAATGGACCATTACAAATTATCTGTTGCCCACAATCACCCAGTTATAACATAACTTAGAAATTGAACAACAGCATTTTAATAGATAAAGTCATTTCCAATACTCATTAATATCCAACCTGTATAGAACAGAAAGCTGTCTAAATATAGACATAATGGAAAAAAATTAAAATCATGTGGGAAAAGGATGAGATACATATCAACACCCCTCTCACTGTCTGCAATTGGAGTTATTCCTAATATGCTTTTCAATGAGCCTAAAGGGGATGAACTTACAATGAGTTTACATCCAAGGTTTTATTTAATTACAAATAAGAAGTTACTTGTCCCTCTGATCACAAGTCTGCAGAACATTAAATATAAAAAATAGAAGTAGATTCTTAACTTGTCCTAGAACCATTTTTACCTTAAATTTATTTTAAAAAATATAAAAGAACAAGATGAAAGGAGAAAGAGAGAGAAGGATACAGAAAGAGGAGAGAGAGAAAAGGAAGGAGAGAATGAGAATAAGATAAAAGTCAAATACTTACATAGTACTACAAATTTTTCAAAGCATTTTCTAAACAGTGAACATTTATGCCACCCCCCTACCCCACCTCCCCCAAGGCACAGAAATATCTGAAAGGCAAAGATTAGAATAAAAGGGGAAAGTTATTTGTCCTCATAATTACACACTTTCCTATATATTTAACATGACTTTACAAACAAATGTAGAAAACTAACAAGTTATAGGTGTCTTTGGGATGGATTAATGTTAATTTATTTATCTCAGCCTATTTAGAGAGATAGTCTACTGTCAGTGTCTTGTGAGTAACCCTAGACTTGGAGGATCTTGACTCAATCCAAGTCTGGGCTCTCCTTCTTTACATACCTGTTGCCCTAGGCAAGTCAGTTCATCCCTGTGAGCCTGTCCTTGTCTCTAAGATGGTGGAAGGCTATTTTGAAGAAAATACTTTGCATACTGTAAAGGACCCTTAAACCAAATAGCAAGAAACCACAGGCACACCTTGAAATGCCTCTGCTTGCTAGGAGGAAGGGAGGGACAGTGCAAAGTTGGTTTGGCACTGTTTCAACCCTGAGATTGTACATAATGTAAAGATTTCTTTCTCTCTAGGCTCTACCCTTGTAATTATGTTTTTTAACAAATGCTTTATTAACTTCTGGTTTACATCATTCATTTCCACCAGATTTTGAGTTACAATTTTTTCCTCATTTTTCCCTACCCACCACCCCAGAATAGCAGTCCCACTAGATCATCCACTTTGCTCTCTCCCATATCTTCTCCCATACCCCCTTCGACTTTTCCATTAGGGCAAGGTGAATCTCTGAGCCCCAATGCCTGCACATCTTATCTCCCAGTTACATGCAAAGTAGTATTAATGATAGTATTTATATACATTTAAAACATTTAATTTTAAAACTTCAAATTTCAGATCCATTCCCTTCCTCCCTTGTCACCCACTCCTTCTGGGAAGATAAGCAATTCAGTATGTGTTGTACATGTATAGCTATGCAAAACATTACCATAGTAGATATATTGAAAAAGACTGCTTCTATTTCCCTCCCACCCATCCCACCCCTGACCTGGTCCATTCCCTGCTTTGATCCTGTCCCTCTTCGAAAGTGGGTACTACCAACCTCCCCTTCCCCTAGAATGTCCTCCCCTCCATCATCCCCCCCTCCCATCCCCCTTCCCCCTAATCTCTTTCAGGGTGAGATATGCCATTTAGTATGTATGTCATTCTCTCCTTGAGCCAAATTCAATGAGAATATGGTTTTGCCTTTTTGCCTTCCTGTTCTTCCCCTCCCCTGAAACTACTTCCCCTTGCCTCTTCTACATGAAACAGTTTACCCTACCCTTTCTCCCCATCTCCTCTTGCCACTTTTCTCTCTCACCTCTTAACTTCACCCTTTAAGTATCATCCCTTCCCACCAAATTCAATATGTACCCTCTATCCATGTATACCTGTAAACATATATACGCACATTCACATATGTATTCATATGCCCATATACCTTTCTTCAATTATTTTCATAATGAGGAAGGTTTCATCAGACACAATGATTGTTTTTCCATGTAGGAATGTAAATAGTTCAACTTTGATAAGTTCCTTTTGATTTCTTTTCCCTGATTACCTTCTCAAGCATCTCTTGCTTCTTGTGTCTGAATGTCAAATTTTCTATTCAACTGTGGTTTTTTCCTCAAGAATGCTTGAAAGTCCTCTATTATACTGAATGACCATATTTCCCCCTGAAACAAGATACTCAGTTTTACTGGGTAGGTGATTCTTGGTTTTAATCCCAAGTCTTTTGCCCTCTGGAATATCATATTCCTTGCCCTTTGATCCCTCAGTGTAGAAGCTGCCAGGTCCTGTGCTATTCTGATTGTGTGATCCACAATATTGAAATTGTTTCTTCTTGACTGCTTGTAGTATTTTCTCCGTGATCTGGGAATTCTGGAACCTGGCTATAATATTCCTAGTTTTCTTTTTGGGATCTTTTTCAGGAGGCTATCTGTAGAGTCTTTCAATCTCTACTTCCCCCTCTGGGTCTAAAACATCAGGGTAATTTTCCTTGAGAATTTCTTGAAGAATGATTTCTAGGTTCTTTCTTTGTTCATGGCTTTCAGGTAGTCCAATAATTTTTAAATTATCTCTCCTGGATCTATTTTCCAGGTTAGTGGTTTTCCCCATGAGATATTTCACATTGCCTTCTATCCTTTCATTTGTTTGGATCTATTTAACAGAATCTTGATTTCTCATAAAGTCACTAGCTTCCATTTGGTCCAGTCTAATTCTGAAGGAATGAATCTCATCAGTGAGCTTTTGAGATTCTTTATCCATCTGGCAAATTTGGCTTTTTAAGGCATTCTTCTCCTCGTTGCCTTTCTGAGCCTCTTTTGCCATTTGAGTTAGTCTATTTTTTAAGATGTTATTTTCCTCAGTCAAGCTGTTGACTGTCATTTCATACTTTTCTTGCATCTTTCTCATTTCTCTTCCCAATTTTCCCCCCACTTCTCTTATCTGCTTCTTAAGGTCCTCTATGGCTTGTAGCCGGCTTGTATTTTCATTTGGGGCTTTTGGTGCAGGAGTTCTGACCTCACAGTCCTCCTCCTGTTCCATGCTTTGATCCTCTTTTCCCCCCAAATAGGAGTCTAATGTTGCATTTTTCTGTTTATTTTGTTTCCTTTGCCTAGGCATGTTGCCACTTAATTACTTGATTTTTGGGCTTGTTGCCACAGTAGGACTCTGCCACCAGACAGGAGAGCTTCTGTCCTGAACGTTGGGGTCTTCACAACTTCCAGAGGTTGAGTGGCCTCTGTAAAGCCTCCACCCACTCTGACAAGTTGGATACCCACCCCAGACCTCCCTCCTAGACCATAATCCAGATCCAAGCAGGTTAAAGCAAGAGTGATTAGCCCCCAGACTGATTGCTGGATCTCCCTACAGTTCACAGACCAGGA
Organism: Gymnobelideus leadbeateri; assembly: GCA_011680675.1. Classification (NCBI taxonomy): domain Eukaryota; kingdom Metazoa; phylum Chordata; class Mammalia; order Diprotodontia; family Petauridae; genus Gymnobelideus; species Gymnobelideus leadbeateri. The sequence goes on along the minus strand of WOXC01010577.1, from coordinate 53,441 downwards.
GTTGGAGCTGTTACTGATGCTGCAAAATGGCCTCTGTGCTGCATTTCCTCAGCTGCTTTTCACCCCCAGGGGAGGAAGTCAGAGCATTCCCCAAATACTGGTCCTAAACTCCATAGGGCACTAACCTCTCACTTTGTCCTAGGCATATCTGTGCTGATAATTCTGGAATCGCCACAGCTGCTGGTGTTCTGGGGTCCCTCCAGCCAGCTGCTGGCCCGGCTGCCCTGGGGCTAAAACCGCAGCTCACACGGGCCTGAGCTCTCCTCCCAGAGCTCTGTGCTGTGGATTCCCAGAAGGATGCATTGCCCGCTCTCAGAGCACTGCGCTGGCCACTCCCTGCAGGGCTGCTGGGCTGTCCTCAGCAGAAGGTTAGCTTCTCTGTGTCGTTCTGTGGGTGCTTGGGCTCCAGAAGTTGTTCAGAGTCCCCTTTTACATTGTTTGGAAGTGGTGTGGGGCAGAGCACCTTGGAAGTGCTGTTTCTACTCTGCCAACTTGGCCCCTTGTAATTATTTTCAATCACCTGCCATCTCCCTGCTAGAGTCAGAAAAGAAAAGTAGACTTCAATTTGTCTATGTGTCTGATGGTGAGAGGGATGGGGAAGTCAGAGTCAAGAATGGGTTCTAAATCTTCCCAAGGAGGATCTGGGTGCTCCTAAGAAAGGTCTGGGAGTAGCAGTTTGACATCAGAAAAGAGAGTCTATTTGCTACCATCTACTTCAGCATGATATTTGTAGAGTTGCTTCTGAGATTGAGACAATTTCCTATATATACTTAATGTTTTTGAAACCCTAAAGCACTCTAGAAATATAGAAGGTAATTAAAAGACATGAAGAGCCATTTGCTGCTATGTAATGATCACAGGTTCTGGAATTAGAAGACGTGGGCTTGAATCTGATGCTTAACACTTATTTGTCATTTAACCTCCATGAACCTCAGTTTCCTCTTCTGTACAATGAAGACTTTTGGACTTTATGACCCCAGGGGAACTCTTACAACTTTAGTTATGTTATCCTATGATCAAGGATGTATCATTTAACCTAAGAGTTGAAAGGTACTATAAAGTCAAAGGGAAATCCTCAGTGATTGTTTCATCAAATTAGAGGTTGTTTGCTAGACATTGGGATCATATTTTCCGGTCTTCTTTTTGTTCCCTGTTTTCTTTTGGTATTAAAAACCATTGAGAAAGAGAGAGATAGAGAGACACACACAGACAGACAGACACAGAGTGAAAAAGAGCTGTGACTGAAATTAGCTACTTAGGTGGAAGGAATCCATCTTTTAGCCCTTTCCTTTCCAGGTCAATTTAAGTTCATTTTCCTTCTAGAACACTAGAGATGAATATTTCAAGGAAGAGAAAATGTAAAGAGAATATGCAGTCTGGGAACATTCAGCAGAGGTGGCAGTTGCTGGGTAGACTGGAGAGAATTCATATAAGTGCTTTTAAAAGTGATATGTGGTATTTATTATAATTTTTTTTATTATTTGGCAATTCTGCATACTCACAAAATCACCCACCTTGAAGGGTACCTAGAGGAAAGGGTATAGAATATTAGATCCTGAAGGCATTTTGGTACGCAGAATATCATAAATATAGAGGTTCTTAGAATGTAGTACATAGCATGTTAGAGCATGAAAGAAACTTAGAAGATCGAATGTAATATATTGTAGGTAGAAAAGATCTCAGAAATCATAGAACCCACCTCCTTTCTATTTGATATTAGAAAGCAGAGCTGCATAGAATGTAAAAACACCTGTTCAAGATGCTGAGAATCCTAAAATTCCCAACATTTCCCTAGAGGAGCGCACAATGTCAGTCTTTCAGTCAGAATGTCTTAGGAAAGGTCAGGCCTGGTACATCCCTCCCTCTTTCTTCCTCTCTTACTTTCCCTCCCTAACAGCTACCTCAAATCCTGAAAGCATGGAAAAGTTTACATTTTCACATAGGTTCCCTCCGCAAGAATTGGTTGATCTCTAGATTCATCAAATCCGGTTTCTTTAAAAGATACAAAAAGTTTAATGATAAAAAATCAAATCCATAATTTAAAGAAACAAGTCACATCAGCAGAGCTAAGCACTATGGGGGCTACAATGACTTTCCAACTTTAGTTTCATGACTTGAACAGTAACAAGAGTTATTGAAAATTATTTTTTAAATCAGCTAAATAAATTGCCTATGTGCCTATCTTTCAATGTTAATGTTTGTGTGTATTTGTGACAGAATGTTTATTTGCGGTAGGCTGACATGTTTGTGGGGTGTGTGTTGTGGGGTATATGATAATTGTATTACTTTATGTCCTATCATTTCTTGCTTAAAATATTGCTATAGCCTCCCTATTAGTATGCCTACTTCCATTCTCTCCAGTTCACTCCCATCACATATTTGACAGAATTATCTCCGCAAGTCAAAGGTCTGACTATGCTGATCAAAAAACGTACAATGGCTCCCTGCTTCCTCTGTGATAAAATTTAAGCTTCTCAGTCTGACATCTTAAACCCTCCACAATCTGACTCCATCTTTCCTTTATTCATGTTAATTCCCATTACGCACTCTTCATTCTAACCAAAAAGAACTCTTCCCTGAACTCAAGATTCTATCCCCCACTTGTGTAAATTCTTGTGTCCAAAATACACTTCCTTGTCAATAAGTCCTTAAGAATCCTTCTTCTTCTTCTTCAAGATTTAGTTGTCTCCTCACCTTTGATGAAGTCATCTCTGATTCACATTCCTTTTCCTCCGGTCTTCCTGACCCAGTGCTTTCTTCTTCCTCAAATTAAACCTTGTATTCATCTCATATAAAAGCCCAGTAGAATATAATATTCTGTTTTTCCAGTAGAATATAAGTTCTTCAAGCAGACTTTCAGTTCTGTCCTTGTATTCCTAGTAACTAACACAGTGCCTTACACATAGTAAGAGCTTGTTGAGTTGTGTTATATAGTATCTAGATGGTCAACGTGCTAGGTAATATTGTGGACATGTATGTTAGGATGAAGGCAGTTATGGGAATGTGTGCTTGGGGTGTGAGTAGTGGAAGTATATGGTCTGAAATGTGTGGTGTAGGTATATGTTTGTGATATGGGGATGGTAGGAGAAGTGTATGTTTTGCCAGTGGCTGTTGAGACCAGACTCTGTGTGTGTGTGTGTGTGTGTGTGTGTGTGTGTGTGTGTGTGTGTGTGTGTGTGTGAAGAGGGTGGAGTGGATGAAGTCCAAAGCCTGTTGTCTGAAATACTTTGTTCAGCTTAGTGAATCTGAATGGATGAGCAAACAAAGGTGTGTGCTCTCACCGTGAAATGGAGTATAAAATTACTCTAATGCATCTACTATGTGAGAGATTGAACTAGATGACCTTTAAGGAACTAGCCAGCTCTGAGATTCCAAGGTTCCATGACAGCCCTCTAAACCTAGACCAAGGGAAAATAGAGAAGAGGATCAAATGTTTCTATAGCAAATTGGGAACCAGACAAGATCAGTTCTGAGAATTTATAGAGCCAATTAAAAGAGAGAATTGGAATTCTCAGTTGGTGAAAAACAATTGAGAAATCAATACAGGTCAGATTCTATCTCTCACCGTTATGATGATGATGAAGATGACAATGATGATGATGAAGATGATGATGAAGATGGCAATAACAGATATTTGTGTGACATCAATATTCAGCAATTCAATTGTATTCAAAATTGAATATATTCAATATACATATTCAAATCCAATTATATTGCAAAATATATGAGGGGCAAGATGAAAAACCGCACCCCTGTTTTATAGATGAAGAAACTAGAGTGCAAAAAAGGAAATTTGTGTAATTTACAGAGTGATTATCAGAGCCTGCACTTCAAACCAGGTTTTCCAACTCCATGTCCAGTGTTCTTTGTACTAAAGAAAATAAAAGTGACAGCAAAGGCTGATTGAAAGTTTGCAAAGTAATTTATGTACATATCTAGTGATCCACACCCTTACCCTGCTAGGCAGGTATTTTTATTATTCCTATCTGGAAGAGAACTAGGTGGAATAGTAGAGTGTTAGACTTAGGGTCACAAGACTTGAGTTCAAATCATGCCTTAGACACTAGCTATAAGAGCCTGAGCAAGCACATAAACTCTCCCAGACTCAGTTTCCTCCTTTGTAAAATGATGATGCTAATAGCATATGCTTCTCAGGGTTGACAATAAAGTGAGATACTATGTAAATTACTTTAAATTTTAAAGCAACATATAAATACTAGCTATTACAGTTATTGTTAGATGAGGCAGCCATGCCCCATTGTACCCGTAACCCTATATAATATGTCAGAATAAGAAATGAGTAGACAAGAAGAGAGGAAAGGCAGGGGACTTGTCTCTTTGGCTTTTCTTTTTTAACTCAGAGAAATGATAAAATGTAGAATACAGAGAATAGAGACAAAATTTTACTGGTGTTTGTGGTTATTTAGACAACCCTTACACTGATTTGTAGTATCATTGGGTATATTTTGGAGGTAGTAGATTTGACCCTGATAGGATATCCAGCATGGCTCCTGCACTGACATTGGAATCAGGGCTCCATCCTTCATGGTTTAGCCTGAAAAAGAGAAGATTTAAGGAAGAGATAATACCTATCTTTAAATATATGAAGGACTATCACACGGAAAAGGGATTAGATTACTTTTTATTTGCCCCAGAATGCCAACTAACAGAAATGGGTGTAAAATTACCTAGAGATTGATTTTGTCTAGATAAAAAGGGGAAAAAATTCCTACAAATTAGAACTCTCTAAAATTGGAATAGGTTACTTCACTGAAGGCCTCCAAGCAGAGTTCAAGATATTATAGCTAAGATTCCCATTAAGTCACAAGTTAGATTACAAGGCCCCTCAATTCCCTTCCCACTGAAATTTGGTGATTCCATAGTTCTCTAGCTATCTCCTTTGAGTGTGTGTGCCCCCTTCTATAGCAACAATTGTAGAAGGTGAGTCCAGTCTCCGTTGTGCCTAGGGATGAGTGCATATAAGCCAGGGATCTCTGAATAAGTTCCAGGAGGTCTATGAACTTGAAACTTTTAATAACTCTATTTCCATATATTTGCTTTCCTTTGAAGTCCTTCAAATTTTTATTTTATGCATTTAAAAAAATCATTCTGAGAAGGGGTCCATAGGTTTCACCAGACCCCCAAAGGGGTCCATGACAGCAAAAAGTTAAATAGCCCTGCTGTAAGTGGGCAACATACTGTTCTCTTCTATCTATAGACTGCAGAATAAGACAGAAACATAAGATGGGTCAATTAGATGAGAACAGGAATTATACTAGGTTTCCCTGCCTCTCTGTGGTATATATTGATGTATTTCTCTTCCTCATACAAGGAAGAATCAAGGAGGAGAGGCAGAGGAATTCAGAACTAGGACCAAAAATACAGGAGCCATGAAATCAGACTATAGCAGGCTTAGGGGGTAATAACTGGAAGGCATTTGAGCCGCTTGACAACATTCCTTGGTTCTGGTCCTCATAACACTTTTTCACTTATATCAGGACATTGGGACCAGCCTTTTGGGAGCTTCATTTATGGTATTATAGATGGGATCAGTCCAGAAGATAGGACACTGGAGTTCCCTTTAAATGTGGGGCACAAGCAGATTAAAAGGTGGCTAGTGTGTAGCCTTCCTCATGGAAGACAAACTATTGGATAGTTTGCCTGAGTTCAGATCTTCCTGGAGACTTTCCTGTTATTATCTGGATGTGCTGACTTTTGCATCAGTCATAATAGGTGACTCCCTCTTCTTTCCAATCTCATAGATTCATCTGTTCTACTCTGAAGTGAAGATGTCCCTTTCCTCTAAACCTTTCCCCTAGAGCTGGGACTAGGTCTAGGCAGCTGAGAACCATGCCTTAGGCAAGCAAAGCTGAGAGCAGAAGAATGCATGAACTATACCTCTGCACTTCCAACCATAATACGAAGGCAAAGAGACAAGGAAACACAAGTGTGTATTCTTGACTCCAGTACAGAATTAGCCACTTGTAACTCTATTAGCCAGATTTATATTTGACAACATGGTAATTTGATTTGGGGTCAGAACACTTGTTTCTGCTACTTCCTAGGTGTATGAGACCTTGAGCATGTGTTTTCACTTTGATAATGATTATGGCGATGATGATGATGATGATGATGATGATGATGATGATGACGATGATGATGACGATGACGACATAGCTAGCCTTTATATAGCTCTTTAAAGTCTGCAAGGCAATTTTCATATGCTATCTCATTGGATCCTTATAGTAACCCCATGAGGTAGGTACTAATTACTACCCCTGTTTTACAGCTGAGGAAAAGGAGGTGAGAAAACTTAAGAAACTTGTCCAGAGTCACACGGCTTGCCAGTGTTTGAGACAAGATTTGAATTCAGGCCTCCTGGCTTCCAGCTCAATCTATTGGGCTACCTAGGTGCCTATGATTCTTCACTTTGCCTGGCTGGAGGGCATGAAATATTGGTAGAGTAGTAGACTGAGAGACAGGAAGAACTGAATTTGGTTCTTACCTCTAAAACGTATAGGATGTGTCACCTAATCTCTCTGGGTCTCGGTTTTCCTCAGCTGTGAAATGGGGATAATAAGCCCCACATTACCTATCTTATAAGATTATTCTGATACTCAAATGAGATAATACATCTCTGGCGTTGTGCACATTGAGGTACCAAAATATCAGTTGTTGCTCATAAAATGAGGGATTGCACTAGATGACTTCAAAGGGCTTTTCCAGCCTTAAATCTAAATTCTATCAACCTTTCCTCCCAGCTATTCATCTGATATATACTTGTAAGTCCTGCTTCCAGAGTCATAGGATTTCTTTCAAATCCTTCCTCGGCCACTTACGGACTATGTGACTATGCAAGCTCTTTCTGCATTTCAGTTTCCTCACTTGAGTAGAGAAAGTGGTGAATAAGAGAGCCTCTGAGGGCCCTTCCACCTCTCAATCCAAAATCCTATGATCTTTCCCCCCATTCACTATTTATATGACTCTCCTTCGGTCCTTCCTAGGATCATTCTTTTGCTTTTGCTTTTTCCCCCAACAATCTAGTTTAAATCCTTTGTCTCTCACTTACAGAACTGCTTTGACTTTTCTGACTATCTGAGACCATTTCAAGCTGTTTTGCCAGCCTAGTAATGGATTTTTCTTTGTTTCCCCCCTACTGTGTGTATGACTGATCTCTTCCTGGTTTTCACCATCTTGTTTTGTTTTGCTTTTTTTTTTTCATTTTCATCTTCTCTATGCACTGGGGCTTAATAAATCTTTGTTGGTTGCTTGATTGATACACACACACACCACACCACTGTTTCTCCATCCACTATTTCAGGCTGATTGCTCACTTTCCTTTCATACTTGGTTCCAGCCCTGAGAATCTCTCTTCTAGCACATTGGAAGATTCCTGGCTTCCCCAAACTTGGTTAGGACTAGAGGGAACAAGATGACATTCCCTCCATCTGACTCATAAAGAAGCATTTCCCAGCCAGTCTGGCAACTGACTTTGATGTTTCCTCCACATGACAGATAAAGAATTATGTGTCCTTGTCACAGCCCATGTCAAAAGAACTTCCATTTGTTAAAATTACATAATGTGATTCCCTCTCAAATGGTCCATTCACTAAACTGAGTTTTCTGCTTGTGGTAAATCCTGATGTATTGCACAATATGTCTCAACTTCCCACTGTGAAGAATGGCTTTGAAATTACCCTCAGTCTTCTTTTTTTGTAGATGGCTTGGGCGACCAGCCAAAATGCCCGTTGAAGTTTAGTGGGTTCATTGCTTTCCCTATTCTTCACATGCTTCCCGTGTTCAATGAGCTGAGGATTGTTAAGTTCCTTCCTGTCGGTAGCTATTCTACAAGAATTTTCTCAGTCTTCTCCCCATCCTGAGCAAGACACATTATATAACTTATCTAGGATAGGGGCTTGGGTATACCAAATGGAGGGATAAAGCTAGCCAAGTGACTCACTAATGGGCACATATGCTGATGGGATAAGTGGGGAGAAAGCCGTCATAGCTTGATACTGGAATGACCTGGTAACATGACCTATACAACTGGCAAAGTTGATACCAAGTGTTGCCTTACTGAAAATCATATTCACTTAGAGCTGATAGGAATCTCAGATCCAGTTAGCCTAATCAAGATCATTGAGGCTCAAAGAAGTTCAACTGGATCATTTAGTTGAACACCATTATTTTACAAATGATAATTATAATAACAATGACAAATCACATTTGCATAACACTTTAAACTGAGACCCAGAGAGGTAAAGGGCTTTGCATTTGATCACACAGCATCTTAGGGGTAGAGACCAGGGCTCTTTCCTTGACATTAGCTTGAGCTTTTGCATTCTTCTTTGCCTGTTCACACAGACCAACATCCCAGGATGCTTACTTATACAGCCCACTTTCCACCTAGTAGATAGTTAAACGGTTTTGGAATAAAATGGATGGACCTGTCCATATTGTAAAATGCTGGGCAGAAAGTCCCTTTCTCTATTGGGGTGCTCTGAATTCTACCAGCATGCTCATTTGACATAGCCCCATGCAGATAATCAACTCCTTCTCACCTTTACCAGTTCATGTCCTGCAGTATGTTTGGATGGGAGTGTCATTGGAATTGAGAAAGGGCATGACTCTCTACTTCTCCCTTACTAGCTATGCGACATTAAATAGTCAAGTTACTTCACACTTCTAATACCTTTAGTATCCTCATTTGCAAAATAATGCCTGCCTTCAACTTTTTAATGTGGATACAGAGACTGTGTTTGCCAGGAGATAAGGGAGAGGGGGTGGGTGGCAGGGAAGTGGAGGGAGCCCTAACCCAGGAACCAAGAGTTCTGAGATCTACTGAGATTATATTGATCTATTGAGATTATATGATATATGTGAAATCCTCCTTTTGGATTCAAGAAATCTACTGCACAAGCACCAGATGGGAAAGGCATGGCTAGCTAATAATCCATATGGAAAATATCATGGTATTTATAGTGGACTACAATTCAATGGTGTAATTAATATGATACCCTAAAATAGTAATGGAACAATAGACTGCATTAAGGAGTGGTGTCCATTGTAAGGTAAGTGATAATCTTGCTATCTGCTCTCTTGGTCAAACCACATTTAGATTAGAGCTTCCTTTGTGAACACTATATTTTAGAAAGGTCTTTGACAAGTTAAACTATCCAAAGAATAGAGAATGGCAAAATGATTGGAAACCATGCCCCACACTTGGGGGGCATAATAGCTTAGAGAAGCCTTGAGAGCAAGTGAAAGTGTTTGTTGGACTTTCAGATGGAAGAAAGTTTAGGCTTGTTTTTGTTTGTTTTCTCAGCCTCAGGGATCAGAGCTGATTTGTTTTATGTGAAGCATAACCTGATTTGATATAACACATTATGTTTTGTGTAAGGTATAACCTGATTTGTTTTATGTAAAGCAGAAGTTCCTACCTATTAGAGTTGTGCAAAAGTAAAAAGGGATGCCTTTGGAGCTGGCAATATTCCTGTCACTGAAGATCTTCCCCCAAAGTGGGGATGATTTGGGATGCTCTCGGGGCATTCCTAGTCAGGTAGAGCTTGAATAAAATGATCTCTGTGCTTCTGTGATTCTCTCATTTTATTCCTGGCTCTGTTATTCATTCTATGATTTGGGCAGGTCACAAACTCAGACCCTCAGTTACTTCACTCTAAAATAAGAATCATAATAACCGTCTCTCATACAACTTGTTAAGTTTTGTAGAGCACAAGATATGCATTGTCCCATTTGGACCTCCCTATAGTTCCATGAAGTTGACATGAGATAAATTCATTTTACAAATAAGCAAATTGAGTCTCAGAAATTAGATGACTTGGCCATGGTTAGAGAGTTTGCATTCAAGTCCATTGACCTCTCCAATGAGTCATGTTACCTTTCTGACTACCCTGCCTACCACATAAAATTGTGGGGTTCAAATAACACTATGACTGTAAAAGAGCCATATAGCCTCTGGGTATTTTTATCACAATATTCATTGAGAGACTCTAAGTAGCAAAATGTTTGTAAGTATAAGAGCCGCCCTCCTCTGATTGGAATTTTTGTCATATCACATCATCTTTAGGGGGGAAAATACCCAACAGATCCAACTTAGTTAATAGGAAAAATGTCTCTACTCCTGAAATCTGGTGTCACACGTGAAGGTGAACGGTCTTGAATGTAATAGTCTCCAATGAGGAGATGTGGAATATGGTGTTGAAATGTCAAGTGTAAAATGTTGTCACTCTTGTTCTTTTTCCCATCAGGGGATCTCTGAGAAAACTAAAAACACTTCACATTTTTTTTCCTGACACATTCCAAGACTTTTCTCTGCTAGACAAAGTGATGAAACAAATGTCTGAATTGGAGGGATGAGGGGTCTGGAGAAGTATGGATTCTGAGACTCAATGAATCTTAAAGCTGAAAAAGAATTTAAAGGCAAAACATGACTGTGGAATGTTGAAGCTGTAGGAGGTCATAGAATCCAAAATGAGAGCTGGCCTTGGAGTCTGGAAGGCCCGAGTCTCAGATACTTATTAGCTGTGTGACCCTGAACAAGTCATTTAACCTGTTTGCCTTAATTCACTGAAAAAGGAAATAGCAAGTCACTCAGGTGTCTTTGCCAAGAAAATCCCATGGACACCGTGGTCCATGGGGTCATGAAAAATTGGACAGCAATCAACAACTGAACAACATCAAATATTTTTGTGTGTGTATACTCAACTCAAAACCACTACAAATATATCGAATTGGTTCTGACATCAGGATCCCTCCTTCAAACCACTGACTAACCTGTGGCATCTTAGACACCCCTGAGCTTCTCTAAACTGCTGTTAAAATTCATATTGTCAATATGTCACAATGACCCCCTGGAGGAGACATATCCTATGGCATTACTACCCACTGTGTAAAATAGTGGTTCTTTTCCTTCATCCTCCATCTAAGTCTTTGGAGATCTGAGAGAGGTGTTTCTCATCTTTATTTTCCTGGATTTGGTGAACAGGTCAGTGTGTTTGTCTCTGTAGCCACTGCCTAGCAGAGTCTCTGGCACAAAATGGGAGCTTAATATATGACTTTTGATTAATTGCTTTCTTTATTCACTCTAAATGTACAGACTTTATGTCACTTTTCGGCTGTTCTCTTCAATAGGTAGTAACTAGAATTGATATTGGATGGTGTTTTAGGATTTGCAAGGTGTTTTACATCTGCTATCTTCTTTGATCCTCATGACAATCCGGGGAGGTGTTTATTATCATCACCTCCATTTTACAGATGAGGAAACTGAGACTAGGAGAGGTTAAATGACTTGACTGGGATCACACACCACCAAAGTGTCTGAGACAAGATTTGAACTCAGGTCTTCCCTATGCTACTGAAGCAGCAAGCACCCCAAAATCCCCAGGGTGACTGCCAACACAGGTTCTTAGATCTGCTTTTCAAAAGGAAAGCAACTCAAAATGGGTTAACAAGCTTACTTTAATCAAACAAACATACATTACCTAGTTCAGGGAAAAAAGGTCAGCACCCCGAACTTCAGAGTTACAGAACTTACAGATCAAACAGACAGGCTTCCAAACTGTCCAACCATTATATCAATACCAAATCACAGTTACCAGAGAGGGAAGCATCAACATCTGGGTTTTCAAAGCCGGGGGGCTCTCAACAACGGCTTCCCAGAGTCTCATCTGGTCAAATCACACAACACTTCTCAAAGTGAGCCCCAAAGCAAAGCCTCAGATCAGGGATTATATAGTCTTCTCCTGGCTCAGAGAATGTAACCACCCTCTTGACCCACTGCCCAATCACACAGCATCAAGGTGTGGTTATTCCTGAAAACCAAGCCTCCTACCACAGGCTTCATGTGACCACATTCAGCCTATTAGGGGGCAGAGGATATCTTCAAATTAAAGAAGGTTCTCAGAGTCACTTAAGTCAATCAAAGTCTCTTAAGCCAATCAAAGGGCCTAGGGGCAGGGAAGATCTTCAAATCTGCATTTCCATTACAGCTACCTAGATGCCATACTAATCATTATTTTCCAAACTGAACAGGTCCATATTTTCCAAACATTGTTATATCTGTGTGTATGTATATGTATACATATGTATGTATGTATATATATATGTGTATAAAGTATATGTGTGTTTCTCTTTTCTGTCCAGTGGGCAATCACTATAGTATCTAGAAAAGTCTGTTTGTTTTTTACTTTTCTGACTATGAGGTCATTTCTCTGTCTCTAATTTCTCTAACTTCTAATCCATCCTATAAGAATTGCAAGGGACAGTTAGGTGGAGCAGTGAATAAAGCACTGGCCCTGGAGTCAGCAGGATATGAGTTCAAATTCAACCTCAGACACTTAATACTTACTAGTTGTGTGACTTTGGGCAAGTCACTTAACACCAATTGTCTTGCCTTCCCCCCGGGGGGAAAAAAAAGAATTGCAAGATCAATTTTTCTGATGTACAGCTCTATTCAGAACACATTTCAGCTGTCCATATTGCCTGCAAGATAATTCTAAGAGAGCTGGACTCCCAAACTAGGTCTTGTGACTCTAGTCCAGGGCCCTTTGCACCATACCTCATTCTCTCTAAATAAGATGTCATTAACAATAAAAAGAGGGAAAGTTCCTTTTCTTCTGAGAGGAGATTAGCAAGAGGCCAGAGTTTGGGGAAAGTTTCATGGAGGATGTGACCCTGAAGACTGGCAAGCCAGGATCCCTATAATCTGCCTCCAACCTACTGAACTTTTCCTACCCTCTCACCTACTGTGTGATCCCCAACCTGTACTGTATCCTTCCACACGACTGACTGGTTTGCTCTTGTCTAACTATGGCCCTTACTATTGTTCCTAGGTCAGCCCTTTGGTTACTAAGCTCCCTACACCAGGGATGCTGTTTACATCTCTATTGTTCCAATTTTTTGAGGCCTTCATCTGACAAAAAAATGTAAATAGCACAGATGTATGTCTGTTCTCCTTTGGGTTGTGGATGTCCCTGGGGAATTTCACATAATGAGTTTTACTACAAACTTTTGGATACCTTAAGACACAGCAAGACTCAAAGGGCTGGAGAAGTGACTATGTTATTTTATAAAATCAGTTTCTAAGTGACTTTATTTTTACCCTTGGCTTTGCCAAATGTGTCTCAAGTACTTGAATATGATTATGGTGTACAATTAGGGCCTGTAATGGAAATGCAGATTTGAAGATCTTCCCTGCCCCTAGGCCCTTTGATTGGCTTAAGAGACTTTGATTGACTTAAGTGACTCTGAGAACCTTCTTTAATTTGAGGATATCCTCTGCCCCCTAATAGGCTGAATGTGGTCACATGAAGCCTGTGGTAGGAGGCTTGGTTTTCAGGAATAACCACACCTTGATGCTGTGTGATTGGGCAGTGGGTCAAGAGGGTGGTTACATTCTCTGAGCCAGGAGAAGACTATATAATCCCTGATCTGAGGCTTTGCTTTGGGGCTCACTTTGAGAAGTGTTGTGTGATTTGACCAGATGAGACTCTGGGAAGCCGTTGTTGAGAGCCCCCCGGCTTTGAAAACCCAGATGTTGATGCTTCCCTCTCTGGTAACTGTGATTTGGTATTGATATAATGGTTGGACAGTTTGGAAGCCTGTCTGTTTGATCTATCTGTATACTCTGAAGTTCGGGGTGCTGACCTTTTCTCCCTGAACTAGGTAATATATGTTTGTTTGATTAAAGTAAGCTTGTTAACCCATTTTGAGTTGCTTTCCTTTTGAAAAGCAGATCTAAGAACCTGTGTTGGCAGTCACCCTGGGGATGTTGGGGGTGCTTGCTGCTACAGAGCCCTAGGTCTATGCTATAGAATACTTTAGAAAGCCTCTGTGGATGTACTACATATTTGGCAGCAAGTTTCTGCTAGCTTTAAAATTCATGTTTTCTTGAATTATCTATTAATTAACTGTTATGAGCAATAATACCCATCATAGTGCCCATGTTTACTACCCAATATGACTTAGGGAAAGTGAGAAAGAAAACAAGTGGAGAGGGAGGGGAAGGAAAGGGAAAGGAAGGGAGAAAGAGGGAAAGGAAGGAAGAAAGAGGGACAGGAAGGGAGAAAGAGGGGAAAGAAGAGAGAAAGTGGAGAGGGGAGAAGGAAAAGAGGGGGGTTAGAGAGAGACAAATGGGGAGAGGAAGGAGAAGGGATTGAGGAGGCTGCCATATGCTGCAGGATTGGGATTTAATTAAAGGCATCCAGTAGAACAACAAACAGTGAATGGTTCATTTTTGTTGTTGCTTTTAAGGATCAGAACAGTAGCAGCTAATGTGATTGCCATGTGAGAGGCCGGTACCTCCCATGGTATGTTGCTGTTTAGAGACCGATATTTTTAACTAAATTATTTGTAGACCCTAGCGAGAGACTGAATAATTGTGCAGCCCAAGAATCCCCAACATAAATTACTCTGGCTGGCTTTATGGATGGTGAAATATTACTCAGAAATCTTCAGTAGCTATCTCTTGTCTCTGGGATTAAAATAAAATAAAATATAAATAAAATAAAATAAAATAACCCCTCACTCTGAAATTTAAGGCTTTCAACAGTAGGACTGCAACCGGTCTTTCCAAACCATTTCCTCTCCTTTTTTTACTCCATTCTCTAATCAATACACCCTCCTCCCACCTGCCCCCCCCATCCCATGTATTTGTGCAGTACATCTCCCTAGTCTAACATGTATTCCTTCCTCATCATTGCTAATCAAAATCCTCTTTTTTTCAAGGATTAGCTCAGCTGCCACCTCCTCTAAGATGTCTTTCCTCATTCACACCTGGTTCATACTTCACCTTTGCCCTTCTTACAGTCTACCATGTATCATACTAATCTCTATACTCATCATATCCCTCTGTAGATTTAAAGTTCCTTGATGGTTCCTTTGCCATTTGCCATATTGTGTCTCTATTGCCTACCATCATGTCTTACAAATAGTTAACACTTAATAAATGCTTCATTAATGCTTGTGAATGAATGAATAGGCATATGCCCCATTTTTTGAATCAGGCTTGATCACTAACTTTCCATGGACTTTGCTTAAGTTTCTTGCTGTCTCCCTGCCTTAATAAATTCTAGCCTCATTTTTCTCCACCCCTCTCAAGGTTCCAACATCCAATGGAAAATATGTTCTGTTGGCAATTTAATTTTGTCTGTGATATTTTTAATCTGTGTACCTAACTACCTAGCACAGTGCTTTTCACGTGTTGTTTTTTTAAGTGTTTGTTGAATTGAAAATTCCAGCCTGCCTCTTACAGATTATATGACCTTGGACTAATCACTGAATCACAGAACTTTCAAGTGGGAAGGGACCTAAGCAACCTTGAACTTTGGATATTCAATGCACATCCAAAGGGAAATCCCTACAACCACCTAGCCAGCAAGTAGTCATCTAGTTTCTGCTAGAAGACCTCTGAGTTCATGATTTGTCATGTGGTAGTATGTTTACTTATATCCAGCCTGCAGCTCTCCATTGCCTTCTGACAGATCTTCATTTTTATTTCTTCACATAGTCTAGCTTTCCATGACTTGCAGTCATATAGCAATACAGTAGAATATTACTATTACAAAGATAGGGTCTTGGGGGTGGGGAGGAGAAGTTTGAAGTAACTAGGCAAACATTTATCAAGGACTTAAGTCTAAGGCACTGTACCAAGCACTGGGGATACAAATATAAGCAAAAAGAAAGATGGTACCTGCCCTCAAGAAGCTTACCTTCTAATGGAGAAAGACAATACATAAAAGCGAAGTGCAAATTAACAAAGAGAGACATGGTGGCCAAGTTCAGAGAGTCAGCAGCACATATGTGAGGGAAATGAACAGCAGCCCACAGATGTGAGGGAAATGAAGCCTGGCTGGCCAGGGCCTATCCCCAAAAGGGAAAAAAAAGATGGCTTTTCTAAGGGAGAAGGTCGGAAGTTGGAGCTCTTTAAAGGATCTTTGCCTATCTCAAAGGCGACCCAGCCCATTCTCCTTTTTAATTCTAATCCTAATTTGTCAATTTGTAATTATCTGTCCAAGATACATATTCTGATAATGTGTCCTATAGATTATTCCTAGTCTGTCTAACTGCATATCACAATATCAATAGACATTCCTCACCCCCTTGTTTTGTTTTCTTTTTTCCTCTGTAGAGGATTAGGCCAAACTCCTTGAGGGGTTAATGGTATTTTCTGGCAGTCTCTGCATTGTTCCTGGTTTTTAAAGCAAGGAACACAGTATAATCCACAAACAGAAACATCTGGAGGTACTCACCATAAGCAAGCAATTCCTCCTCATCTTAGACTGATAGCCCTTCACTGCCATAACAGTAGCAAACACATTCTGATAGTATATGTCTCCTTGATTTATGGTTTGCCCAATATTTGTGATCAAAAGGTGATCGAACCAATTTTTCAAAGAATCTTGAATAATTTTAATGTGCGGATAGGAGACTGTTAGAAAAGAAGCCTCCAAGTGGCATTTAGTTCAACTGAATTCGATGTTATTTGAAAAAATAATCAACTAAGTTAAATAGCAGTGGGTTCTTGTGTTGTCTTTATCTTTCAGTCAACTATGACGGTAAGGATAAAATTTACTATGAAATGCTGTATAATTTTCATAAAAATTTTATATAGCGGGAGGATATATATTTTATATTCAGGTCAATAAAAGTTGACATTCACTCATTCACCATTTTTCAGCATTTATAAGACCCAAAATTCTTTTCACGTATTTGGTATCTTCCCTTTCTTCAGGCAGCTCATGAATCAGTCCCTCAATTCCATCATAAATGCATCTCCTTGAGCATAGAACTCTCCCTACACTTGGTCTAATCTAGCTGTTTTCCCCATTTTGGTTCTCTTTGACGTATTTCTGTCTCCTTTATAAGGACATCTGGAACTGTGATGTTGGAGTCCAAATGTAGTTGTTCTACTTTCCTTAATAATGAAAAGTAATTGTTATGAAAATATTTTCATCTGTAAATGTCTTTGGGATGACTTTGCATAGTTGGGTCTCTCACCATGCTTTCTTTAAACCTCTGCTGCTTCTTTCACTTTTATGAGATGATGCTATTTATAATCTTTTTCATCTTCTTCTAAAAGATATAAACAATCTGTTTGTATTATTAACTTGTGTTGCCCTTGGTTTCCTATGTCTCTGCTTGATAAGTAAAGTATTTGCTGACTACAGATCATTTTAGGCCTCTTTAATTTCCTTGGGCAGTTAAGTGGCACAGTGGATGAGTTCTGAGCCTGGGGTCAGGACTCATCTTCCTTGGTTTACATCCAACCTCAGACACTTGGGAGAAATGTGACCCCAAGCAAGTCACTTAACCCCCTTTGCCTCAATCTACCCATCTGTAAAATGAGCTGGAGAAGGAAATGACAAACCACTCCAGTATCTTTGCCAAGAGAAATCCAAATGGGGTCACAGAGAGACAGAAACAACTGAAAAATGACTCAGCAATAACAAATCTCCTTAATGAGATTAACTGATTTGTGTTGGTTAAACTTCTGTATACAATTATGCCTTTTCTTCTGCCAAATCCTACTTTTTGTCATCAATAATTTGCCCAAATAGACCAAGAGGGAGATTTTTGTTTTTTGTTTTTTTTTTAAGTATATGACATACCTTTTCTCATTTTTATTCTTTCTTCTAATTTTGACTTAATTTTGATCATTGAACTAACATGTTGGCCTAAGGAATGACTGCCACATTGGTAAGAAGTTGCTTCCTTTCTGTTAAAATGTATTTGAGTTCCATTTGGTGTTATTGATTGCCTACTGTAGTACTCTTCTATTTTTCCTCTCAAAATAAACATTGATATTTAGGTGTGCAGATCATGTGTGATCCTTGACACTTGGATCTCTTTATTCTTCGTTTACATATTCCTTTTTATTTTTTACAACCTCACCTATTCCCACCTTTTCATTGAATTCACTCAATATAAAAGTATATGTTAACTTAATTTGAAGGGTCTTAGCAAGTTGCTCATAGAATTTTTCTAACTTCAGTAGCTAATATTGGTATGTTAGCAGCTGTTTTTTATAGGAGTCTCTTTGCAAAATCTTACCAGGAGCATTACAAGTGAAATTATCTTGGTGCACCAAAAAAAGTTGAATAATCCTTCTTTGCCTTTCTAAAGAAATTCTGGGAGCCCTATTTTAATTTAACTGCTGCTCCTTTTTTTATTCTAATTTTATTTATAGGAAAAATATCAAGACTGATATGATCACATTCCCTCAGTAGTAAATTTGCCTTCGAATCACCAGTCCCAGATAAGGACCTGGCTGTTGGGAGTGCTGGGCAAGAACCAGGAAGAAATAGGGTGATTGCTATGTATGGAAAGCATAGGTGGGGCTCAGCCTAGCAGCTGCAGTGGTTAGCAAGGGTCTTTCAGCTTGGACTGCAAATCCTCAATCCATTTACCTCCCCTAAACCCTACTCCAAAGCTCTGGGGATGATCCCTGTTGCTTTGGTAACTGCACTCCCCTACCTTGATATTTTGCAACCACTCTGTACATCTTCCCTTCGGTTTACTCCAGATTTTTGTTGTTGTTGTTGCCTATTTGTTTTACTACAGAAGTCTATTCCTTGTCCAGGGCTTACTAACAGGAAAAGCAAAGAGCATCTTGTATTGACAATGGCTAAATGGCTCCCTTCCCTAGGCTGTGCAAGCACCTAGCTGAGAGGGTAAATGGGACTCAAAACTTTGCAATAAAATCTTTAGTCACATAGATCTGAAAGTCAACTTGACCCCTACCAAAAACTTTGCTGTGGGAAGGTTTAGTGGAGTTTTTTCATCTATGTCTGTTTCTTGAAATGTGCTACTCCTAGGGAGAAGAAGAGAAAACTCTTTGAAGGGTATTCAGAGCGAAAGTTATGGACAAACAAGGAAATCCCACCCACGTTTGACAAATCATTGGACAAACAGAAGGAGAATATTCTTGGTTTTCAGGTTGTTGGTTTTTGTTGTTGTTTTAATCTGCAAATAAGAGCTAAATTGTGGTGGAGGGAGGTGAGAAAGGAAGTGATATCCCTTCCAGTTCTGGCACTGAAGCCAAGTCTTGCTTTCTCTATCTGAATTGTTTCTTTATTGAGAAACCAGAGGACACAAAGCTAAGGAGTTTGTTGGGGTCCAAAGTCAAGCCTTCTGATTCTGAATCTAATGCTCTTTTCACCTCATGGTATGGCTCAAGAGCTACCATGTACAAGGCACTATGCTCAGCTCCATGGATATAGTGGTAAAAAGAACACTATGTTTAAATTATGATTAAAGGATGATTAAAAAGTAATGTTTTGTTTTGTTTTTTAATAAAACACCATTAAAAAGTGCTCTTGCTTAACAATTCCCAAAAGCCTTCAAAAAGTTTCAAATAGCCTGGGGTGTTGCAGTGAATAACATATGTATACAGCTCATTATTTTAGATAGCATGTTGTAATAAGGTCAAAGGAAAAGTCCTAAGTTCAGAGGTTGTTATCTTTTTTGTTAGTGTCCTGGACCCCTTCAGAAGGTCAGGCCCTCTGCCTTTTGTTGAATTCCTTAGCATAATTTATATCCCAACACAAATGTGACTTCTTCTTTGAAGCCTACCCTGATTTTTCCTATTTGGTAATGACCTTCTGCCTTCAGATCTCTCATAACACTTCCCTAATGCATCTTATACTTTGACTTCTTTATAAATCCTTGGCTTCATCATTGTGGATTCCCTCTCCATCAATGGGGCTCAGAACCTTCTCTTTAGTTCTCATTCATCTTCTGGAAGGCCTTTGTAGATTTCCCCACTCAGTGGTGGGGAATATAATCTGGCTTGTTTAGAATCACAATCTACAGATTCCATGTTCACGTTGAACACATTCCTTTTTTTTCTTGCTCCCAAACTAACCAACCACATTTTCCAGACCTGCATGCCCTCAATCACAAATCTTTTACCCTACTTCTTAGTTAACTCATTTATAGCTGCATTCTACAGTCTGCATACACCCCTCCCCCATTTTGCCATTGCTCTATACATCATCTGTGGTTAAGATTTTTCTGAGATCATGCTGATTTGTGATTCTTAGTGACAAGGTATCAGTGGAACCATGTTGTCAATGGGAGATGGCATTTGCAGCATGAACAACTGAGAATTATTGTAAGTGCTATGCAGTTTCCCAGTTCAATTAAACATGATCTACTCCCCCTATTCTATTCTGGTACAATCTCATTTTCCATTTGCAATACATTTCCAAAGTGCACAAAACAATGGCTTGGCTTGCCAGCTTTTTCCTCTATCCAAATATCATAATATGGGCATTCCAGTTACTGTTTTGGTAGCTGTAATGTATGCAGAGCATTTTCTATATCCTGTCTCATACCAGCTTTGTGAGTTAAGTCCTACTATCATCACCATCTTACAGATGAGGAAACTGAATCTGAGAGAGTTTTGCCCAGATACACACAGTAAGTGTCTGAAGTGAAATTTGGACTCAGGTCTTCCTGACTCCAAGGCTCTTGATCTATCCATTGGGCTACCCAGCTGCCTCTAATTTAGTATGCATTTTTCATCTGATTTTTTCCCCCCATGAAGATAGTATCAGTCTGACCTCAATGTATTTAATTATTCTGTATAGTAGCATATAGGAAAGAGGGCTGAACTTAGTCAAAAGAAATTGGTTCAAATCTCATCTCTACAATTTACTAGAAGAGGATTCTGAAGCAAATCCCTTAAATGCAGCACCCTCTATCCTCAAGGAGTTCACATATTCTATTGATCATTTAGAAATGATAAACTGATTTTTCTGTAACCATCTTTTCCTGGGCTCTAGTTATTGATTGGTTTTTTTGGTTGTCGGTAGTAAAAGAATTTTATTACTAGGTTCCCTTTCCCGTGTCCTTCCTACTTATACTATGACTCAATTGGAGGAAGACCCCAGAGAAAAGAGCCCCAGTTACTTGCCTGTAAAGTGAGTAGGTTGAACTACAGGAAGTCTGAAATTTCTTCCAGAGCCAAGGTCCTTTGCAATGGTGACATTGTGTGTTCTTGGGTTCTTTACAATTCCACTCTATGTTCTGAGGTCCTTTCCAGGACAAACATTTATGTTCTAAGTTCTAAGATTTTTCCCAACTATGACATTCTGTGCTTTTGTTGTTGTTTTTCTAAGGTTCCTTCTAGAGCTAACACACTGAGATCCCTCCTAGTCCTGACATCCTGTGCATGTGTGTTTGTTGTTGTTCTAAAGTCCTTGATAGCCCTTGTATTCTATGGATTTATAAGTATAAGAGCTAAGGGTGGGCATGGAGTGGATTGAACCTGTTACCACTTGCTCTATATTCATAGGGTTCTGACTCCCATGAGCAGTTATATTCATAAAGCCAAGCAGACTCGGATAGGGAGGTAGCAGTGTATAAAAAGAAATCAATTTGTCATCTCAGGAGCAGCAGAATGAAAAGATAGGTTGCATTTTTGTAACAACAAAATGCACTTTATCTGGCTTTTAAAACCAATTTTTAGTCTGCAAAAAATGTGGCCCCAAAGGATTACAGTGGTTATTCAGGAGGGGATAGGTTTGTGTGTTAGATGACAAAGATGCTTTCCCTGCCCAGTCTGAGAGAAGGGATAATCAGTTAACAAACTGATATAGGCCACTCAATATATATATCCATATTTATTTATATAGTCACATATATGTATATGTGTATGTATACACAAATACATGTATGTGTGTATATATACATATCCATGTGTACATTTATGTTTTGTTCTTTTTTTAGTCATGTATGACTCTAAGATAACATTTGGGGTTTTCTTGGCAAAGATACTGAAGTGATTCCCCATTTCCTTCTCCAGCTCATGTTTCAGATTGAGATACTAAAACAAAGTTAAGTGAATTGCCCAGAGTCACACAACTAGTAAGTGTCTGAGGTCAGATTTGAACTCACAAAGAGGAGTCATCCTATCTCCAGGCCCAGTACTCTATCAACTGTGCAACTTAGCTGTCCTATATTTCATGTGTATGTATGTATGGATGATGGATGGATGGATTGTATGCATGCATGCATGTATGTATGTGTATATATGTATATGTGTATATATTTATATAGGCATGTATATACACATGTGTGTATATGTTGTATACATATATGCATACACACGCACATACATGTTTATACACATGTGTATATGTTATATAATATATAGATATCAAGTATATATGTAATAAACCAAATTAATATACCAAGTATATATTTATCAATATACCAGTATATATCAAGTTAATATACTAAATAATAGCTTGTTTCTTATTTATATATTTAAAGGATAGTTATGTAAACATACAAGATAAAATTATTGATATCAATAGCCATAAATGTATAAGCATATAAATATTATGTTAATATATTAACTAATAATATATCTATCAATATCTATATCTATCAATAGCCCTTTAACTAAAATCATTAATTTTTTTTCCTAAAAACATTTTTTGTAAGATAGAAAGCTTTTTTCTGTTTTCACCATTGCCAAGTCCTGTCAAGGTTTTTTTTTTCCTAAAGTGGCAAATTCAGAACCAGATTTTTGTTGTGAGCTGTTTCAGAAAAAAAAAAAAAACTGTGAGTTTCTTTTTTTCCTTTGAGGTTTTTTTTGGGGGGGTGGGGTGCGTTATTTGTTTTTTTAAGAAGAGACTGCAGTTTGAATCTGTCATTTTGTTTGATAGTCTCTCAGAGAAAGGAAACCTCTCTATTTATCTTGCGGTCTGTGGGACATTGAACGAATCCCACAGCAGAATAGTTTAGCTCCTGTTTTGCAGAGATACGTGAGACCAGCTACCCCAAAGCAGCCTCTGTTAATTTGCGAGTTAAGTAGTTACATGCACAAAAATATTTCTATTTTCCCTTCGAACAAACCCAAGCTTGTTTTCCATCACCCAAGAACAATCTGATTTCCAGGAGTTGGTTGGCATTAAAAATGTCTTCAGTTGTTAGAAGGCAGACTGGTGAAGACAAAGAAGGTCATGGACAGAAAGTGTATCCTGGAATCTTAGTTCTTCTCCCTAACTACATGTGTCATCTTAGGACCCTTCTGGGCCTCAGTCTCTTTATCTGTAAACAGAAGGGGTTGCATTGGAGAGCTTCTAAGGTTCCCAGCAGCTTTGACATTCTGAGACTTCTTTTCAGACAATGAAACAAGCTTTCTGCAGGAATGATAAGACTTGTTCAGGCACAGGCTTTATTCATGCCTTGAAGAGAGAATTCGACTTAGTATCCCCTTGGGTCCCTTCTCTCTCTATGATCTGTACATTTGGAGGGGCATTCATATAACCGTGCTATTGAAAATAATCCAAACACTTTATTTTTAAGTATTGATGAATGAAAATCTGTCAAACTTAAGAAAAATAAAGATGAATTAACTGTGGAGCTAGTAGGCCAGTGGATGACAGTATCACAATCCATACCTCTTTAAAACTAACAATTATATAAGACTTTAAAGTTTAAGCACCTGGCACATTATCTCATTTGATCCTCACAACAAACCTGTGAAGTAGATACTATTATTATCCCTGTTTACAGATGAAGAAACTGAGGCTGAAAGATGTTACATAATTTGCCCAGGGTCACATAGCTAGTGTCTGAGGCAGAATTTGAACTTGGGTATCTTGGACTCTAAGTTCAGTCCTCTATCCACTATGCTACCTAGCACATAAAGGCATACCAAGCACTATCCTCAGAACCACCCTATTTAGTAGATAGCAACAGGTACTATTATTCTCACTTTATAAAGGAGTTAGATAAGGGTTAGAAACATTAAGTGACTCTAATGGTCAATCATCTAGATAATAGAATAAATGAGGCCTCTTTCTTCTCCAAAAACTAACACCTCCCTTACCTACCCCTAAAAATAATATATATTTTTTAAAGTTGACACTTTTCTTTCTAAATTAATTGACACCAAAAATCTCATTCTATAAAATTGTCCCTTCATAACCATAGTTTGATATAGTTTGGCAGTGATGGCAACAGGCAGGATTTGAACAGAAGATTTCCTGCTTACACTTACAGCTTCTCTTTCCATCACACTTCCCTGCCTCTCAGTAAGAAGATTAATTGTCTAATCTACAATTTACCTGCAGCATAAATACCACCTCCTTAATCTGTGACAGGTTAGCCTGAATCCCATCTCATGATGATCAGATCTCTACCTCCTAAAACAATCTACTTGATTCTTGCTTAGCTATGTTTATTATACTTAATCCACATATATTGACCCTAGTTTCATCTTCTGGGTCCTTATGTTCTACAGAAACAAAGTTCCCATGATATGCATATCTGGGGGTCCTGGCTGACATACTCAGGTGACTTCTGGAACCCTTAATTCATTATTAAGAAAAGGCACTAAACAAAAATAAAATTGACCTTCTCCTGAAATTTGTCCAAACATTCACTAAGGGCTAATTTGAATTTAAATATGTGGAGGAAAATGGTTTTCTGATCCTTTCTTCTGGAAAGGATTAGGTGGTGTTTGATTACAGAATGAATCATGCATATTCATATTGGGGCTTTTATCTTGCCAATTTGTTTAATTTGCTACTCCCTAACTTAAAGAAAAAAAAAACAACAAAACAAAAACAGAAAGCCTTGTAAAGGCCTTATGAAGGGAGCCAGAGCTTTCAGATCTCCTCAGAAGAATAAACCAAAATAAATTCTCTCCAGGCAGAGGGTTCAGGGAATAGAATAATTTGTACAGTTTCCCATAGAGGGATTATTAAGAAAAGAACACCAACTTTCACACTTCTCTTAGTCCAGGAAACAGTTCTAATGAGTAGATTTCCAATGGATTTAATGATGAAATACTGTGGCATTAGTGGAATCAGAGAATATTGGATCTGAAAGAGACCTTTGAATATGAAACAAAATGTCAGAGCTGGAAGAGAACTTATGAAAGGGGGCCTAACATCATGGAACCTAGAACAGTAGAGTTGGGCAAGAGCTCAGACAATGGTCCCCCTCCTCATTTTATAGATTAAAAAAACAGACCCAGAATGACTTGTGCAATGAGACATAAGAAGCTTTGGCTGAGTAGGCACTGGAACTTTGATCTCCATAAGTCCAGTGTTTGAGCTATTAGATTATTTACATAAATGAATAGAGAATGTGGTGAATTTAGGGTTATTTCATTTGATATAGGCAACAATAATCAATACCATCAATATCTGATGGACCATCCTCTAAACTGGGGCTTCTACTTTTTTTTTTTCCACCCAGATAGCAGCATTCATAGTTATGATGGATGAAAGTTAAAGGGATGTTTTTTTTTTCTTTCAATATCAGGAAGAACTGCCAAAGAATTTAGATGTATGAAAATGAAATCCATGGGCTCTAAAATTCTGATTATACTAAAGCTAAAGTATCTCAGCATTAAATGTACTGAAAATCAACACACTAGGGCTTCTCAAGCTAGAAGAAATTTGTGAGCTAGCACGTTTCTTTTAAATAGTTCCCTTTTGGAAAACTGAACAAATCATTCCATGAATTCTCCATCCCTTCTGGTGTTTAGGAAGAGACCATACTTGCTAAGGAAGTTGTAGACACAATTCATGATTTGGATGGAATTTTGAATTGGATAATTCATGAGCTATCACCCTCCAACTCTGAAAGTCTATAATAAAACTCATGTAACCAGGTCACCTGATGCTGACATTGGGGTTATTTCCAGCATATCACATAGCTCTCCCTTGCTGCCTGGCCTCATTCCATTTCAAAGCATCTGATGTGTCTTTTGGATTTGGGGCTATGCTGATGCCTTTTTCAGAGAGATTCGAAACCTGGTTCTGATCCTTTGTAGCACTGTAACTCTGTGCAAGTCATTTCATTTCGACATTCTATCTCTAGCCTTCATGCATGCACATGAGCCATCGTTCCTTGGAATAGATTCTCCCTCACTTTTTAGAGTGTTGATT
This sequence comes from Gymnobelideus leadbeateri, assembly GCA_011680675.1. Taxonomy (NCBI): domain Eukaryota; kingdom Metazoa; phylum Chordata; class Mammalia; order Diprotodontia; family Petauridae; genus Gymnobelideus; species Gymnobelideus leadbeateri. Next base: position 27,507 of record WOXC01010577.1, on the reverse strand, counting down.
TTCTTTAAAGCCCAGGTGGCATATCCTTGTGAGAAGCTTTCCCTTTTCTCCCCATGATTTGTATTCTCTGTTTCAATTATCTTATTTTTACTTAACTATGTATATGGATATTATAATCCTGCCTTCTGTGCCCCCCCCCAATAAAATGTAAACTACTCAAGGATAGGAAGGGTTTCATTTTTGTCTGTATAGCCACATTGCCTAGCTGAGTGGCCAGCATGTTTTTGTTGAATTGAATTGAGTTCAAATTCTCTGGAGTTTAATCTCCCCATGTGTGAAAGCTAATAATACCTGTGCCAACGACTTGACAGGGGTGCTATAAGGAAAGAATGTTGTGAACCTTAAAGCATTATAGAAATTAGAGCTGTTATGTTATTTTAATGTCATTCAGTAAATATTTATTTAGCACATGTAATATGGAAACATTGGCACATAAGTCATTGGCTACATTGGTAGCATGCTATGATGGAAACACACACAGACACATACAATGGGTTTGAGGTCAGAGGACTGCCATTCGTATCCTGACCCTGCCCTCAGTACCTGTGGCACCTTGAGTTGCTTAACTTCTCTTTGCCTCAGTTTCCCAACTCTGAATTGAATGGGTTGGATTAGATGATGCATAAGGTTTCTTGCAACTCTAGCTCAATTAATGCACTAATGGCCACAGAACAGGTCACTCTCTAGCATTAACACATAGACACAGTTTAACTTCTGCTTATCCAAGTGAGCACTATTAACACCACCATGGGAGAGCCCTATTGGGTTTTTAGCCAGATAGCTTCAACCAGGCTCCTGAGCCTGTATTGTGTCATGTGCCTTTCTGTACATGTTTACAAACATGGTCAACCTCCCACATTGTGCCTTTTCCCATTAGGAAAATTGGAGATTAGAGACCCAGTCTATGCTGTGGTCCTGATCCCATGGACGTCCCGTAAAGGGTCAGTCATGTTAAAACCAGGGTCTGAAACTGCCACTTTGGGGAGGGTCCTGGCTTAGAGGATTATCGGCAACTTGGGGGGTTGTTAAAAGTGGATTTCAAGGGAAGCTTTGAAGGAAATCCCTCTCTCCCAGTCAATGAAAGGCTGAAGCTGTCCTGTCTCTTTGATGAAGTCTACTGCTGAGAGATTTGACACTGGACTCCCTATTGTACACTCTACATGCATGATGGATTTTTGATAAAGGTATATGCCTCTGTCTCCCCTGCTTTTGTCTGTGTTTATGTGGGGCTGCTTTCCAAGGGATAAAATGGCTCCATCATTTCTATTTACTGGAATTCCAAGGACAATGAGTGTTTCTCTAAAAGGTTTTCAGTCTATAAACTGAATTGTGGATAAAAGAAAACCCAACAACTTCACTGGTCCCCATGAGAAAAATCCCCTTTTAATTGGCAGGCAGAGAGGGGAAGGGACGTGCCTCACATACAGTAAGCTTCAAATGTGTCATTGTCCAATTTCAGGCTTCTCCCTCCTTCGAAACCCAAAGGAGATGCTTTTAGCATGAGCCAATGACATATAGTGATTGGGCTTACTAACTGCTACTCCACTAGAATTTGACATGCCATAGTTCAAAGTACAGTATTGCCTCTGTGAAAGAAAAACACTAATTGAAAGGGTCATCATAACTTTGCATAGCAATGCTGCATAGTGAGAAGTGCTTTGAGAGGAGAGTCAGAACACCTGGGTTGTGGTTCCACTTATTACTTGGGAGTGCTAGAGCATGCCTTTTCCTTGGAAAGTCCTGAAATGATCACTGGTGCGAGAAAGCATGATCTCTGAAAAAGAATGCAATCAAGATAATGGAAGACAAATAAGGTGATGTTGTACATGAAACTAACTCCAGCATGTGATATGATGGGATATTTTCCTACTTGTGACCTATATATTTGGTCAACTCTATGTAATTAAAATATATGATACGTTGGAATATATATGTATGGGATGATTTGCATTATGTAACTACATGTGATCTAGGTACTTAGTGACCTGGGTTATGTAATCTTATGTGATATTACCACATACATATATGTATGTGTATAGATATAGATATGTATGTACATATTTATATATTAAATATATTTATCGTTAATTATATAATTAACATGTCATCTATTATATAATTGTGAATTAATTATAATTATATATGATATATATTATATATAAGTTATATAATAAAATTATTATATTGTAAAGTATATATTATATAATTAATAATTATGTTGATATATTGATTATATTTAGAATTATAAATTATTACAAATAGATATTTATTAATTATATAACATATTATATATTAGTTGTATTATATAATATATTATATATAAATTATATAATTAAATACTAAATATAAATTACAACATATAGTTATATATGTTTATATATGACTATATGTTTAATATGTACATTACATATATTAAATATATATTTAAAAGTCATGGCTCTCCTTGAGCCCCAAATTCCTCATCTATCAAATAAATATGTTGAGAGAGATCCGGTTCCCAGAACCATTAGGGATCCATGGATAGATTTCAAGGAGCCCAGGAACTTGAATGGGGAAAAATGCATCTTTATTTTCATTAGCTTTTAACTGAAATTTAGCATTTCCTTCATTTATTTAAAAATTATTCTGAAAATAGGTCCATAGATTTTACCAAAAGGATCCATGACACAAAAGTTAAAGAATTCCTGGACTAGAGACTCCTTAAGGTCCTTCTGAGTCTTTAGTAATCAGTGTTCTTTGGTCTAAGTTATTTCTAAGATCTAACACTATATTCACTGCTTTAAGATCCCTTCTATATATAATGGCTTGCATTCCACATTCTAAACTCTTTTCAACTCTGGCATTCCACATTCTGTGCTTAAAGATTCACCCAGGTCTGACATTCTATGATTTTCTTAAGTTCTAGAGTGGAGGTATGATCTCCATGGGAGGACAGGCACTTCCTTCATAGCTTTACCTTTAGCCATTTATATACATAAGATTGCCAAAGGAATATGAGAGATGAAAATGACTGAGGCTTCATAGAATGATTTCTGGTTAGAAGGGACTTTTGTATAATAAAGAATTTATTAAGAAGCTGCAACTGGAGAAAGCATAGCACTATTCTTAGCCTAATCTAGAACAAATCCTTTTATTAAGGGGATTTGTTCTGTGATGTTTAGATTCAGTCCAATGACTACACTTGAGGACCTAGAGAGCCACATGTGGCTTCAAGACTGCAGGTTCCCCATCCCTGACCTAACCCATGACTGAGGATGATAAAAAAGACCCCAGCTGCGCATGGAAGGCTTAGGTCCATCTTAGAAAGATGGCGCACTCTGAGAAAAGCATGGTGGCTAAGTAACCTCACTGGACCCACATCAGGCATAGTAGAGTCTGTTAAGGAGCCCGCAAACTGCCACTCAGCTACTTGTTCCACTTAGCATAGCAACAGATTTCCATTCTAGCTAAGATAGCTTCCTACAAACAGCCAGCTTAGCCAAGTTTTGGAGTTTCTCATAGTAAACTTTATGAGGACCCTCTGGAGAGAGAAAGGCAGGAAAGGGAAAGGAAAGCATTTATATATCTCCTATGACATGCCAGGAGCTATGCTAAGCATTTTATAAATATTATTATCTTATTTGAGCCCCATGAGGTATTATTATCCTTAGATGTTAAGGAACTTGTCCAGAGTTGCACAGCTGGTAAATATCTGAGGAAGGACATCAAGAGACTTTTGTAAACAAAGCTGTGAGTTGTCTTGGCCACAGGTGTTCCCTACATGAATTCCCCCGCTGTATTCATACCTTAAGTTTGTGACTTCTCCAGAACTCTTGGTTTGTTTGTGGGAAAATGTGCCCCTGATATTTGAGGGATATGCTTTACAAATCCTTTCCTGGCTATGTCATTTGAGTAAATGTCTTTGCTAAAGAACTGAGTGCGCTCACTGATTAAGGGGATGCTTACTGCTGGGGGCTTATGAGCTAGTCATGAAGATCCTAACTATCCACAGAATTATTCTTAGAACCCTTCAGAGAGTAACAATCATTCCTATGGGGACTCTACCTCCCAGTGGCCTTACACTGGGAAGACATATATAATATTAAAGCTGACAAGAGCCTACATGGTCACTTAGTCCATTGGTTCCCAATCAGTGGACAAAGAGCTGGGATATTCTTGTAATGGGTTCATGAATCCACAAATAAGTAAACAAATCTGTCAAATGAATACCTAATACACAAGATATACATATATATATATATGTATATATTAGTATCATACTAATGTAAACAGATAAATTTTCTGATTAATAAAATAAAAATTCATTTAAAAGGCTTAGTGAATCCATAGTAAACTTGTTAATATGTATATTAGTATATCAGTCAACAGATAGGACTCTGATGGGAGGGTTCACAAAATTGTTTGCATCAAAAAAAGAATCTTTACATATGAAAATGTTGGGTGCTCATGATCAACAGGGAGGGTTCTATACTAAATAAATAATGCAATAAGGGGGAAAAAAGAATGAAAGTTCTTACCCTGGGATCCAGGAACCCCCAAGGAATCCATGAATGGATTGATTTCAAGAATCCATCAACTTAGATGAAAAAGAAATACATCTTAATTTTCACTAGCTGCTAACTGGACTTTCCTTCATTTATTTAAAAACATTATTTTAAGTACATAGACTTTTCCAGATTTCTGAAGGGATATAAAACCAAAAGGGTAAGAACCCTTGAGCTGGAATGAGCCTCACACTTTACAAATGATGAGCTAAAGCCCCAAGTGATGAAGTGGATTTTTCTGATGTTAAAGGCAGGACTAGAACCCTAACTTTTGGCCTCCAGCTCTTTCTACTGTACAATACCAGCTCAAATTATGCCAAAAGAGGAATGCCACCTGGGACTGCTTTCTCACAAACTTTAACAGAAGGAATACAGGGTATGACAAAGAATTATTTTTGTCTTCAGTGCCCCAAGGGAAGCCAAACAAATATGCTATTTCTTTCTGTGTCTACACAAATGCAAAATGGAAAAGATCAAAAAATAACATGTCCATCAGTTAGCCCAGATTTCCCTACTCTCCCCAAAACAATAGGCATTTTGACATGTTTGAAGCCTAAAATTTGGATGAAGGATATTCTTGTTTTGTGTCTTTCAGATGTTAATGGAGAAATATGGCAAAATTGCCCAATTTCATGTTCCCTATGGCTACTGGTGCACTCAAACCCCAACCCCAAAGGGGCCTGGGAAGTTCTGGGAACAGACACTTACATCATTCTTCTTCCTATATTAATCAATCAGTCAGATGTGTAGCCTTTGGCAAATAACTTTCCCTTCCTGGGTGTCCTCTCCTTATTTATAAAATGAGGGGCTGGGACATATGACATTTAAAGTGCCTAAATCCTTCATTTTATTTTCTTCATTTCTGGGCAACTCCATTGTAAGATAAGTATGAGAAATCATGCCATAAGAGGGATGTTTGGAGGAACAGGGTTATTTAGTTTGAAGGAGAGAAAAGAGGGGTTAGGGAGGTGGTAATGCCACGGGGACATGATAACTGCTTTCAGATTATCTGAAGGTCTGTGATGTGGAAAAAGGATTAGGTTAATTCTTTGTGGCTCCAGATGGCAAAGCTAGCTTTAATAGCAGGCAGATTTTGGCCCAATATTAAAAAATGAAAATTCATAATAATTAGAGCTGTCCAACAGTGGAAGAGGCTGTCTTGTTAAGTAGGAACTTTCCTTTTCCTGGAAATAGATCTATAGAACTTCAAAGCTGTAAAGAAAGGCCCATGTAGATCTTGTAGGTCAGAAGTTCCTGTCCATTTACTCTGGACCCCTCGGTCAGTCTAGTAAAACTTATGGCTCCTTTCTCAGAATCCTGGTTTTAAATGCAAACAATATAGTACATAAGATTACAAAGGAAACCACTTACATTGAGATGTAATTATCAGTTTTTTTAAAAAACAAAACATTCACAGATCCCAGGTTAAAAAACCTTTCTTTTATCCAACTCTTCCCTTTTACAGGGACGGGGGAAAGAGGGCAGAAAATTGATAGGTGGGCAAAGGAAATGACTTCTTACCGAAGATATTTGAGCAGAAGGCCCCAGAAGCATCTCTGCCAATGCTGTTATAGAAAAGCTTCATGCTTTAGATCATCTCTGAGGTCCTTTCCGATTCAAAAATTCTGATTTTCTAAGAATAGTGTTGGAAAATCCCCTTGGTTTATTTTTTTCCTAATTGAACTCCAAAGGAATTAGAATTCCCAAAGCCTTGAAAAGCTTTCTAGCTGCTCATATACCAATCATGAATAATAAATGCCCATTTCCATTATGTGAATCGTGATAAAAATCGAATCTCTTATCATTCTGGGGACATGCACCTTTTTTCTTTCTCCCCACCCCCACCCCCACTCCTAAGTGTGCTTTGGATTTCCTTAATTCAATATAATTATAGAACAGTGGCCTGACTCCCTGCATCTAGTGTGTCAGCTCCCACATGATTATGCCATTAACATAATAAATGAACTGATGGGTTTAAGCCTTGCATTTCTCATAATTCAGAGGGAAAGAGAGGTGAAAAGAACTTTAAAACATAAAACATTGAATGTCAGGCCTGTGGAGGATCTTGCCCATTATCTCAACCTCTTCTTATTACAGATGAGAAAGCTTAGGCCCAGGATCGGAAATGAACATTATTAAGCACCTACTATGTGCTAGGATCTGCCCTAAACTCTGGGGATACAAATATTATTTTTACTTTTTGCTTTTTTTTTTTTGGAGGGGAGAAGGTAGGGCAGTTGGGGTTAAGTGACTTGCCCAAGGTCACACAGCTAGTTTGTGTGTGTGTGTTAAGTGTCTGAGGCTGGACCTGAACTCAGGTCCTCCTGACTCCAGGGCCAGTGCTCTATTCACTGCACCACCTAGCTGCCCCTAGGGATACAAATATTATAATAAATAACAAAACACTGAGGTAGAAATGATAACATGTAGACAGTCTAGGTCTAATGATTCTCCATTATATTTTGATCATCTTAGATGATTTAAGTGCAAAGAGATACTATTTGGCAGTGAAAATGAAAGGACAGTAAGTGAAGAACCCTTGACTTAGTGGGTCCTAGAGGCAGAAGACCTCCTGGACCAAAAGCTGAGTTCTTAGCAAATTTCTTTACCCTTGTAAGGACTGATTTGATTTCCTCATCTGTAAAATGGTGATGATCCTCATTGCCTCACATTCTTTTGGGGGTAATAGAAAAGAAGCACTTTGTAAGCAGAACATTGCCTAAAAATTGTCTTTTGTAATGGGAATTTAACAAATGGCTGGCCTCCTGGGATTTGTAGTCCCAAGGGACAAGCATTTCTTCTCAACTTTGAGAATGATTTGGGACCAAAACAATCTTTGCATTAAAAGACCCACAGGAGTGTAATGGAAATGCAGATTTAAAGATCTTCCCTGCCCCTAGCTTAAGTGCACCTGGAGCCTGTGGTGGGAGGCTTGTTTTTCAGGAAAGCCCACACCTTGATACTTTGTGATTGGGCAGTGGGTCCAGAAGGTTGTTACATTCTCTGAGCCAAGAGAAGGCTATATAAACCCTGAGGAGAGGCTTTGCTTTGGGGCTCACTTTGAGAAGTGTTGTGTGATTTGACCAGATGAGACTCTGGGAAGCCGTTGTTGAGAGCCCCCCGGCTTTGAAAACCCAGATGTTGATGCTTCCCTCTCTGGTAACTGTGATTTGGTATTGATATAATGGTAGGACAGTTTGGAAGCCTGTCTGTTTGATCTGTAAGTTCTGTAACTCTGAAGTTTGGGGTGCTGACCTTTTTCCCCTGAACTAGGTAATGTGTGTTTGTTTGATTAAAGTAAGCTTGTTAACCCATTTTGAGTTGCTTTCCTTTGAAAAGCAGATCTAAGAACCTATATTGGCAGTCACCCTGGGGATATTGGGGTGCTTGCTGCTACAAAATGGCGACGAGGGATGGGATCTGCTGAGTAAAAGGAAAGTATGGGGGCTGGGATAATTGTTTGTTTCCCAGTTGTGGTAGCTGTGACTCTGTGGAGCCATGGAGCAGGAGAGAACGACCTGCATGCTGACTTCACTGAGCTGAGAGCAGGAATGGTGAGCTGCCTGCATGGAGACCTGTGGAGAAGCCTGGAGCTGCTGCCTTCTGCTGGAGAAGGAACCCAGGAGTTTGGAGTTCAGCCACAGGATAAGATAAGGACTGTGTGGCAAAGCAGGGGCACTGAATGTGTTTCCTTGTTGCATCCCACAGTTTGGGACCCAGGGGGGATGGACTTGTGACTATGGTGGGTGGGGTGAAGTGCCATGGACCCCAAGGACCCCACTTTGGTTTTGTTGCCCAGCCCCCTCTCTGGACTTGAAAGCAGGGGCTGGAGCAGTGTTATGGGAAGGACACCCCCCCTCCTTCCAAGAGAACTTTATGTGATAATGCTTTGCATTTTGTGAATTGATGTGATAATGCTTTGTATTTTGTGCTTAAGGCCCAGTGGCCACTTTGGTAACTTTAGATGTACCTTGAAAATGTGACCTAAGAGATGTTTTAGTGCTAATTCAAATGTAAATTGTGTATGCTATGGGCAAGAAAGATCTTGGGGCCGAATGTAATGGAAATGCAGATTTAAAGATCTTCCCTGCCCCTAGCTTAAGTGCACCTGGAGCCTGTGGTGGGAGGCTTGTTTTTCAGGAAAGCCCACACCTTGATACTTTGTGATTGGGCAGTGGGTCCAGAAGGTTGTTACATTCTCTGAGCCAGGAGAAGGCTATATAAACCCTGAGGAGAGGCTTTGCTTTGGGGCTCACTTTGAGAAGTGTTGTGTGATTTGACCAGATGAGACTCTGGGAAGCCGTTGTTGAGAGCCCCCGGCTTTGAAAACCCAGATGTTGATGCTTCCCTCTCTGGTAACTGTGATTTGGTATTGATATAATGGTAGGACAGTTTGGAAGCCTGTCTGTTTGATCTGTAAGTTCTGTAACTCTGAAGTTCGGGGTGCTGACCTTTTTCCCCTGAACTAGGTAATGTGTGTTTGTTTGATTAAAGTAAGCTTGTTAACCCATTCTGAATTGCTTTCCTTTTGAAAAGCAGATCTAAGAACCTATATTGGCAGCTACCCTGGGGATATTGGGGTGCTTGCTGCTACAAGGAGTTACGCATGGGAGTTTTTAAAGGGACACACATAATCTGGAAGAAAGCAGACTGAGAGGAAGGAGTGGGGACTATGAGAGTTGACTGGCAGCAATAGAAGGGAGATGACATTCCCAGTCCCATCCAACCCCAGACTTAACAAACTGAGTTGGAAAGAATCAGAGACAAAGGGGCAATAGTCAAAGAGAAACTGAAAAAGAAAAAGGAAAAAGGACATTTTGATGCAGAGAAGGGCGAGATAGAGGAGCTCCACTGGGCAGTGAAAGCATCTCACAAAACTGTGTACTTAGATTGAAGCTACTAGTTTTACTAAGCTTTTCAAGGATTGAGGAAAATGCCCAAAGATCTGTTCTTTCTTTAACTTCTTCACATGCCTGTCTAGCAACAGACATTATGTTATTCTCTGCTCATTTCTTTTACCCAAATGTTCTCTATATTCTAATATTCTTTTTGCCTCAAACATAAAAAAAAGTTAAAGATAAATAAATTTGGGAAAAGAGCCCAAATTCAAGCTGGGGGCTTTGAGCAATTTTGATAATATTCATAACTTTTCATTTGATATAAATGTCATGAAATAGAGTAGGGGACTGCATGGACCTAAGGTTCTTTATATTTCCCCTGCATTAATTATCATAATGGTGTATAGCTGATTAAATATCCAGAGAGGAAGGAGAGAGGGAGGGAGTAGATGTCCCTCTTAGGTGAAAAGATCACACCCTAAACCATCCCTCAGGGAAGTACACAACTAGAAAGGCCTTATATAAATCACAATATTAATTTATTAATAGTAACAATATAATTTCTATAATGCTTTCATTTTGGCAAAACATTTTACTTGCTCCCTGATTTTATTGTCATAGAAACCCTGCAAGATAGGTGTTCTGTTTATCCTCCCTGTTTTACATATAAGGGAATTAAGCCTTGGGTCAAACAGCTAATAAGCAGATGAGGTAAAACTGCAGTTCGAGTCTTCTAGACTACAAAGCCCAGCATTATGACCATTGTTTCACTTAACAATCATTTCTTAAATTCCTACTGTTGAGAATGTCACAATCATGACGAGGAAGATAAAAGTTTTAAATAAGAGAGAGTCCCTGCCTTAGTGGAACCTATAGTGAAATAGGGTAAGAAAACACACATGTGAAATCATAATATACAGTGGTTGATTTTAAGTGTAGATCACTCAAAAATCATTTGCTAAAGACCTACTAGGTGCTCAGTCCAATGCTGAGTGCTTGGGCTATATAGACAATGATAAACTTATCCTGCCTTCAAAAGCCTTTTATGTTATTGGGGGGGGGGGGGGGAACAGGTACCTATATAACTAAATATACAATTTTACAAAATTGTATTATGCAACTGTATATTGTACATATATATAATTGTACAAAAGTATATATACAGAATTAGAGAGTATGCCCCCTTTTGGAGCCAGGCTGGCTTTATCTTCCTCCCTCAAGAGGAACCTTGAGTATGGGGGCTTTTTCTTCTCTACTTCCAATGGCTCTAGCCCTAACAAACTGTGCCCTCCCCAACCATTTAGCAATAATTAGCTTTTATGGAGGCATATCTACTTCAAAGACATGAGTGAGAAACAAAAGCACAGACATCCACCCCTTTAATGTCTCAGGGTGCACTCTCACTTATGCCTTGGTCTCTGAGAAAAGTAGGTTTCTACGGATCATTGGTCTCAACAATGTCCAAATGCAGTGCAGGAACTTGGTGAATCCTCATCTCAGTTATCACTGACTTGAATCCCAAAGGTTGTCCCCAAAGTTGGTGTCTTGTTCCTCAGCATGTTGATGCTAAGCTACCTATAGAATCAGACTGGGCACCAACTTCTAGAAACCCAGAGACTTTGTCTTCTGATCTTTCAGAACTGATGAGGTTGGAAACTTAGAAGGGAACAGAACAGTGAGGTAAAATAAGTAAGGCCTGTTTTTATGGGGCTACGTTTTTATAGGCCCTCAGTGGAGATGACCCAAGGTCTCACCCCTCCACAACCTCGCCTTTCACTGAACTCCCCATTATCAGAGTCAAACCAAGAGCAATAGAGCCACGAGAATGAAAGAAAGGTTGAGACCTATCATGACCCCTTTGGAGGAACTCCAAGTTCCAGCTTCACAGCCAATATAAAAAGACTTCTCTTGACAATACAGTTAGTAAGACTGAAGCTTGTTAAAGAATGTCTTTGCATGCACCACAAGGTCTCTCAGGCATTTCCATCACACAGTGAGCAGGTTCTCCAGTTTCTCCCACATGAAGAATAATGTCAGAAATGCTTTAAACTGTAGTTAGTCTGCATTATACAAAGTATTTGGGGGATTGAGGATACTGGGGGAAGTCAGGAATGGTTTCACTAGAAGGCAGTACTTGAATTGTTTCAAAATAGAAAACAAAATTCTATGTAAGGAGTGAAAAGGAAAAGGTCATTATTGAATAGCAGAATTTGGGAAGACTTCCTAGAAGAAGTAAGATTTACATTGTTTTTATTATTGTTCTTTGTGTTTCATTCTCGAGGGGGACCATGATATCAAGAAGGTGATGCCATGACATGCAAGTGAGTTGGATTCAAGTGAGGCAGGGCTGTGCAAAGTCACCAGCCTTACTTTCTCCTCTGGCGCCATCTGAGTCCAGTGGCAAGATACAGATCAGGATGACTGGAGACGGCCCTGGATGCATTGGGAGACCTGATTTACATTGGGCTTTAAAGGAGGGAAGGATTTCAAACCACAGTATTATGGCTTTTTTAGGTCTAGGGACTGGTCTGCACCATTGCACTAGATTTCCTGTGCCTTTCCTCTCCAACTGTCAACTCATCTTTTCTTCAAACTCAATGCTAGAATGGGCACTGACTCCATAGGTGACTCTGGTTGTTACACTCAGTGTAGTACTGGCTGCTCCCCTCCTCCACTTCTCCCTCTGGGTTCAGTGACTGAACTGTCTTCATGGCCACCCATTGGGGTTGCCACAGCAACAGTCACGTGTGAGATGAAAGGTTAATTAGAACCATGTTGATAAACTAAATGCTTCAGGGATCCAGAGTAGAGGAGTGACTAACCCAGTTCTATTTGCCACCTACTTAAAGAGATGGAGCAGTAGTTAATTCAGTAAAGCATTAAAGTAGTGGGGCTACAAGGAGACCTCTTCTCTACAGTTAAGAGCAGTACTGTTTACTCAGTCAGACTCAGTCATAAGTCTTTACTGGGTAATGTTCTCACTGATCAAACATTTTTTTTTTTTTGCTGACTTTGGACAGCAAGGGGTCATTAGAATCAAAGATATTTAAGATGAAAGGGACCATTCAACAAAATTCATACAGTTGATGAAAGGAACTTTAGAATATAGAATGAGAAGCAGAAGTAAAAGAGAACTTATAAAATGTGAGCTAAGAAGCACATTAGCATATAGATCATAGAATGTCATAGCTGAGAAGTTACCTAGAACACAGACTGTCAGAATTTGGAATGATTCTAGAGCCTGAGAGGGCTCCCAGAGCATAGAATGCCAGAGCTGGGAAGGCCCTTAGAACACAGGATGTCAGCACTTAGAGGTCCACGATAACATAGAATGTTAGGGCTGTCACAGACGGATTTTAGAGTATAGAAGATTTGACTGTATCAGAGATTTTAGGGCCCTAAAAGGTAGCACTAAGGGCTCATCTGTGACACAGTGTAAGGTCAATCAAAAGAAAATCAGTATGTTCTTGTGCAAGATTGTTATGGGTCAAAGAGTAAGGACAGCAATAGGACCCAGAAACAATGTCAAAATCATTTGATACAGGGACAAAATAATATATCATCAAGACAAGACTCAACAGGTAGCAAAGCACACATAGATAGTGTGTTGCTGCTAGGTCTTCTGGGGGACACTTAAGCCAGTGAGCCCAGAGCCAACCCCAAATCCCTGTCATGGACTTCCAGAGCCAATGAGGTTGGTCATGGTTTCACTTTTCAGAATGGCAAGCAAGGAAATTGAGTCTCTTGGAGACCTGTGTCAGAATATGGGTCCACAGTTGTGCTATCATAGCGGAGCAAGGAGGGGCATGACTGACCTGTTATTACAACATTCAAGAATGTTAATGCTGAAAAGGATCTCAGAAGTAATCTAGTACAGTGCCTTCATTTTATAGAAAAGGAAAACAAGGGTCAGAGAGAAGTGATGTCCCAAATCCACAAAGTGAATAAACTGGGCCAGGACTTCACACTTCCATTTGCTTCCTCTTCATCATCAAAGGAGGGTTCTTAGCCAATTTTGTGTCTTAGACCCCTTTGGCAGTTGTGAAGTCTATGGACCTCTTCTCAGAATAATACTCTTAAATGCATAAAATAAAAGGCATAGCATTACACAGAAGACTAATTGTACCAAATTGAAACTCTCGATTTGTGTGTAATTATACTGAGATACAGTTCTAATTTTTTTTTAAAAAAGGGAGTTCTCAGACCCTAAGTTAAGAGCCTCTGCCATATAAGGACACAATTTATAGCTGATTCCATATGTAAGAAAAAAGCTGTTAGTGACTCTTCATCAAATTCCAGTTGCTGCAACTGCATTAACTGAGTCCCAGTGGTGCATTTTTTTCTAAAGATATACAAATATTCAGTGGCAGAACTTAGTCTAGAAAGAAATTCCTTTGCTCAAATTCCAATGGTTTTATCAAGTAATTGACATTATTATCATCAGGGCCACTATTATTAACACAGCTCATCATTTTTAGAGCTTTGTAATTTACAAAGAGTACTTCACATATATTTTCTATTTGTTCCTCATCACAATCAGTGAAATAGGAAAGGAAGATATTTTCCTATTTTACAGATGAGAAAACAAAACTTCCTTTCAGTTTCAATGGGACCTAGACTCTCTTAGCTTATCCAGAAACAGTATTAAAGTTCTCACAGAGAAGGCTTCCTTTTTTTTTCTCACTCTCTGCAACCAAAACTCCATTTTTCCTCTATAATGCTTGAGAAGCTTCCAGAATATCCTCTGCCTGGCTAACTCTTATTGATGTGCAATCAGTCAGTCAGCAAACATTTGTTCCAGGTCCTGTGCTATGCACTGTGGATGCAAGCATAACTATGAAACTTTCTACCTTAAGGTAACTTATAGTCTATCTATCTGATGGCTTAATAATATGTTGTTTAGTCATTTTAGTAATGTCCAACTCTTAAAGACCCCAATTGGGATTTTCTTGGCAAAGATACTAGAGTAGCTTGCCATTTTCTTTTCCAGCTCATTTTATAGATAAGGAAACTGAGGCAGAGTTAAGTGACTTGCCCAGGGTCACATAGCTATTAAGTGTCTGAGGCCAGATTGGAACTGAGGTCTCCCTAACTCCAGGCCCAGCTTTCTCTGCACTGCACCATCTCACTGCTCCAGCATATATTTACTACTTAGTAAATTTACACTGAATGATGCTCCAATATAATGTAAACTCCCTGCAGGCAGGGGCAATTTTATTCCTGTCTTTGTATTACTAGAGCCTAGTACATATTAGGCACTTTATACATATTGTATTGAATTGAAATGAAATGACTTTATCCTCAGCCTTTACCTGATATGCCCTGAGGCACCAGGGTTCTCATCCTTGATGATTCCATGGGACATCCCAAAAGAAAACCTTAGGCCATTATGACGATGAGACATGGTAACACACACATCCCACCAGAGTGGGTATGTATATGGCAGGGATATGTCTTAGGAGGGCAATTTAGTGCCTCTTCAAGCTTTTGGCAGTAAAGATTTGAGATGGCATTTGCCAATTAGTGGGTCAGCATTTTACCATTTGTAACATACTTCCCAGAAATTGATCAATTTTAGATGAATAATATTGTCATTATAGCTAATTCTAGCAATTATTCTTTCCCTCTCTGGAGTGTCTGGGAAGAGGTAAAGGGAGAGAAGGGGAGTGGAATAAGTATTTATATCATTCCAGGAACTGGGCTGAGTGCCTTTTACAGATATCTCATTTGGTCCTCAACAGCCACCCTGCCAAGAAGGTGTTGTTATCATTTCTGTTTGAATGTTGAAGAAACTGAGGCAAATAGTAATTATGTGATTGGCCCAGGGTCACACAGCTAGTATCTGAGGCTAGATTTGAACTCTGATTTTTCTGTCTCCAGGTCCAGCACCTTATCTACATCCTGAGATTCATTTTCCACGAGTGGAAATTGGGAAATACTCTGATTACAGACACTAGAGACTGGGCAATGTTATATGTAAAATTATACTGATCTCCCCCTACTTAAAGGCAGTTGTTTGTTCCCTCTTTATTTCAGAGAACATTAATTAAACTTGCACAAGACCCTTTGATAGTTGTTATGGGCTCCCAAGAAATGAATGTCAGATTCACAGATTAATCACATTAACCTTAAGAATGACCTTGTTCAACACCATCTCTTTCTAGAAAGGTGAAATAATTGGCTATGACCACATAGCTAGCTAGTGGCCAAGCTGGGATTTGAACCTGGCTTTCTTTTATTCCTAGGTGACAGTTATTGTAACATGCTACCATATGTCAAAAACAACCCTTCCACTCACAGAATGCAGACTTATAGGGAAAAGAGCAGTTCTTGAACAGTGTTGACAAAGTACTTCTGGAAATCAGAGAAAGGAGATCATGTCTGCCTTCTTTGGCAGTAAAATGTTGGGGAAGGAAATGGCATTTGAGACAGGCCTTGAAGGATGAATAGACTATGATATGGTTCAAAAGTCACAGAATTTAGGCAACATGGTTCTATGATCCTGATTGTGCCACTGAACTGATAGGCGACTTTGGTTCAGATTCTTCTCTTCCCTGAGTCTCAGTTTCCTTTTGTGTAAAAAGTGAGGACTGATGTAAAGATAATCTCTAAATCCCTTTCCAACTCTATGATGTAGATTTGTAGGGTTAGATCTTCCAAAAGAGAAGGGGAATGGACTGGGTTATGTAGTAGAGAAAACACTGAACTATACATCAGAAAACCTGAATTTGATTCCCAGCTCTACTAAAAAGTTCTTATGGACTGAGACTTTCCCAAGCCTCAGTTTCCTTATATATGAATAGGGATAAAGGTCCTGTCCTGTGTCTCTCACTAAATTCAACTGGATTGACTTAATTCAGCAGAAAATTTGTTAATCATCTATTATCAATTGGCTTATAGCAAGGCACTATCTCTGGCTAGGTGCTTGGGACACAGACCAAAAAAAAGGCATCCTTTTGATTAAGCAGCTTATGTTCTACTGGTTTGGAGTGTGGAAGGGCATAAGATAAATAAGGATACACAATACAACATAAGATAGATACTGGATACATAATACAACAAATAAATAAATACAGGATATTTCAAAGAGGGACAAAGAAGTAACCATTGGCAGGATCAAGGAAGGCTTTCGGCACACTAAAGGCATATCTGATTGAGCCGTGAAGGATAATAAGGATTCTGAGCAACAGAAATAAAGAGAGAATGCCTTGCAAACATGGACATCAACTTATCTAGGTGGCACAGTGGATAGAGTGCCATATATAAAGTCAGGATGACCTCAGTTCAAATCTAGTCTCAGACATTTGCTAGCTATGCCACCCTGGGCAAGCAGAGGTTTGCCTCAGTTTCCTATTCTGAAAAATGGGAATAATGTCAGCATATATCTCCCAGAGTATTGTGAGGATAAAATGAGATATTTGTAAAGCACTTAGCACAGTGCATGGCACATAGTAGGTCCTATTTAAATGCTAGTTATTTATTCAGCAAGGCAGTAGCAGAGGACAGTCTCACACTCAAATCTCCCGACTCCTAGCTTAGCTCTCTTTAGCACCCTCTTTCCCATCTCTTATGCCATTTGCTTTTCACACCCAGTATGTCAGCAGGTCAGATACTATCAATCCTACCCTGCTGATTTTCTGGTATTATTTCCTCATGTAGTTGAGCTGAGATGCTTTGACAGACTGTTTTCATCACAGAATAAAAAGAGGGTAGCTTGGAACATGTGTCTTAGCTCAGAGGAACATGGGCTCTGGAGATGGGCATCCCCCAAGAATTGTGGGAAAGCATGTTCCATTAAGCTCAGACTCCAGGTCAACTGTCACATTGGATCATGTGTGAGTGTATCTCTGTGACATTGCAGCAGCTCCCGGGAGAAGGCTAGGCTTCACATAAGTTCATGGCAACTTCATTTGACAGCCTTTGTGCCCCTGACTGGAGCATTAATCATAATGCTTTGGCAAAAGAATGATTGAAAGGAAGAACTTTGATTAGTGGACCAATTCTCTTTTCCTAAAGTCTACAGATAGATTAAAAAAAATCTTAGAGTCTTGGGTATTAGGAGACATGGATTTTAGTCTCTATTCTACCACTAAGTAGTTATATATATAACCTATGTGACCTAAGAGAACGCCCTTTCTTCTCTCAGCCTAACTTTCCTTTATTTATAGAGTGATGGTTATAACTATAGGATAAGGCATGGAATAGGCCTGCCTCAGCTCCTTAATATGTGAGTGTTTGACAGTATGACTGTGGATAAATCATATCATTTTTCTGGACATTTTTGGATCCTTACCCATTAAATCAGGAGAGATGAGTTGATCTCCAAGATCTAGCTCTAACATCTTATTTCTAAAGTTTCTGCCAACTCTAACATTTAATGTCTTTATAAATTCTGTATAATTCAATCCTTGTAACTTTTGTTTTATTTTTTTAGTTATTGAAGTGGATCTCAGTGGGACAAAGTTTATTACTGAAGATTTCTGGTCGCTACTCTTTCCATATTTTTTCCTATCGTGCAACACATTACCATTCAGTGCAGAGTTATTAATTAACTCTGTAAACTTAAAGACCAGATTTTGATGATCTCTGGGCATCATTAATCTTCCTACATTGTGCTATTGTGGCTCAGAATCTACTGGTGTGATTGCTCTTTAAGTTGTAATTGGAAGGGGCAAGAAAAGTCCCAGGCTAGGTTAAGTACAAATAAGAGCATTAGGAAAATAATTTAAGCAGTCTGGCCAAATTACAAGGTGTGACTTTAGTACGTCCCTCATAAGGAAGTGGTCTTGTGATGACTCCAGGGGGATGTATAATACTTCTGGTCTAGCCATTTCTGGCAGACGGTGAGCTTAATTTTCTCTGAAGCTACCTCTTTGAGAATAGAGTTGGAGACTTTGATGAAAGGGCACCCAGTGGGCTCTCAGTTCCTGCTACCTTTCATCTGCCACTTGCTAGACCTGTGTGTCACTTTCCTTATGGCCATCCTCCCCCAGATGCTGGAGTTCTATGCTTTGGCTCCTGTAATATGGTCTCCTGTGTCTAGGTCCTCTCTGCTGCCTAATAATCAGTTCAATTGGGCATGAAAAATTTTTTGTTCTATTTATCTTTCCTCCTGTGATAAAACTACTTTAAATCTGGGTGGGTATTTCATAGGTTTCCCCCTGCTTTTAATTCTCATTTGTGTAAAAATCTGTTCTCCTTTTTAATGTGTCCAGATTCACCAAACACCAGATTTGTGTGGTGATCATAATGCCTGCAGTTTCCATCTCTAACACTAACTTCTCCATTTGATGGATCTCTAATCCTAGTCAGTCAATAAACATTGCTTTAGCTCTTACTGTATGCCAAGCATTATGCTAGACAATGCAAACACACACACACACACACGCACACACACACACACACAGAAATTGCCTGCTATCAAGGAGCTCATATTTTATGACATTCTAATGGGGAAGATGATCTGGAAAAAATAAAACAAAAGCTAGGTACATATAAGATATATACCTATTGGTATTGGAATTAGTAGTAGTAATTGGAAGTAGTAGTAGACCTATTACAGATAAGTCTTAAAGCCCAAATGTCTTTGGGATCAAGAATCCCAAGCATGGAAACTATTTCACATTAAGTGATAAATAGCTGATACATCCAGACCACTTGCCTAGGCCACTTACCATCAGAGAAGGGAAGATACCAGAGGCTGTTGTGCTGGGAAGGAGATAAAGGTCTTCTCCATAAGTGGATTAGATATATGAATCAATTGAGTATAATGTGCTACTCCCTTCAATCATACCAATCACAGCCCATTACTGACTCTAAGCCATGCCCTCTCAGAAATCATCTGCCAGAGTGCCATTCAGTATGCTGAGGGTCTTCACCTCCATTTCTTGGCATTATATGAATGTCAAGTAGAGGTTGTGAGCTATCTATTCATTGATTGATATTATTACATGAACAGCCTTTCTCCTTTTCTAGTCATACCTCTCTGATCAGAAATTGTAGACATAAGACTGGAAATAACTGCAGATCTAATCTAAGAAATCTTTTATTCCTCTTCTCCTGTGTCAAAGTTGTCCAGGCCTCATATTGGAGTGTGTGTGTGTGTGTGTGTGTGTGTGTGTGTGTGTGTGTGTGTGTGTGTGTCCCTGGATTCTTAGAAACTATTATTATTATTATTTGCAGACTCTAGCTGCTGGTTCTATTATACTAGAAAGACTTTGAATATGGACCTGCCTAGTTAAGACACTCCCTAGCTATGTGACCCTTGGCAAGTCACTTAACTCTATTTGCCACAGTTTCCTCATCTGTAAAATAATCTGGAAAGGGAAATGGCAAACCACTCCAGTATGTCTCCCAAGAAAACCCCAAATGGACTCATGGAGTCAAGCACAACTGAAACACTGAGCACACATAGCAAAGTATACAGAGGCTTATCACCAGTAAACTGTCCCTTGAATTCCTTTATCCCAAGAAGGGGCAAGTCATATTACCTCTACAAGTCTCACTTTCTACATGTGTAGAATAAGGTTAATAATGTTTGCTTTCCAGGCTTGTTGGATTGTTCTGGATTTGTTGTTCTCCATGTGACATTGTAAGCACCACAGGAACAGAGACCATGTTTTAAATTTTCTTTGTATTCTTTCTCTTCCCTAATCTCTTATACAGTGAAGCACACATTTGAGTGCCCAATACCCATTTCAGATGGACTGTTATTCACAAATAGCAAAATCTAATAATAGATGCTATGAGAATAAGTATTACTTTGAATCTAGTTCCTCAAGGCATCATGACATAGCAGAGAGCTGGCTTTGGAGCATAGAAGACCTGAGTTCAGATCCTGCTTCTGACTCATACTAACTCTTTGACCCTGGGAAGGGTTCCTTCTTGGGAAACCCCTATATCAATGAAATCACAGGTCCAATTCCCAGCACCCCTTTGAAAACAGTGCAGGAAACTACTCATAAGTTAGCCCTTTGACCATTTAGTCAGTGTAGGATGGGGCTGTAGGATTTTGGAATAAATCCTACTCAAGCCAGATAAAAATCTGGCTTAATGGAAGAACAAGTATGAAAGCTAGAACCTGAAGAGGTCTTAGAGATCATCTAGTTCATCCAACCACCTCTTTTTTCCCACATAAGATCCACAGATGTTACATTACTTGGCTCATATCCTATAGGCAAAATCATCATTTGAACTTAAAGTCTTCTGATTCCAAGTCTCGGACTTTTTCCATTGAATAAGGAGGGGAAAGAAGGAGAAGGAGGGAAGGAAAGAAGGGAGAATTCAGTACCTCTACTTCCTCTCCTCTTACTCACTTCTCACCCCTTTGCACTCTTGCTTCTGAACCCAGCGTTCATCAGAAGTTGCTTCCTCCAAAATTTTTGAAGATCTCTTCATTGCCAAATTCTATGGCCTTTTTGCAGTCTTTATGCACCTCACTGAAGTAATTGACACTACTGACCACTCTCTTTGATACTCCCTTCTCTTTGACGTTTTGTTGACACTGTTGTCTCCTGGTCCTAACATCTTCTTTACTGGATCATCAGCCATATGTCATCACCTAATTGTGAGTCTATCCCAAGGTTCTCTCCTGGTCCTCTTCTCTCTCCTCCTTCTCTTGGTAATCTCATGAGATCCCATGAGTTTAATTATCACTTCTCTGCAGATGAGTTTTCCAGGTCTATATATCCAGCCCTAGTTGCTCCTGAGCTCTATATCATCCATTGTCTATGAAATATTTTGTACTGCATGTCTCATAGCTACATAGAACTCACCTTGTCCAAATCAGAAATCATTATCTGGCCTTTTATGAACATCACTATTTCAAAAGAATATGGGAAAAAACAGGCATTTATCACACACTTGTAATGTGTCAAGCACAGGATGTTACCATCCTTCCAGTCGCCTTGGTTCACAACCTTGACATTATTTTTGATTCCTTACTCCTAGTCAGCTCATAGATAGCATCAGTTGCCAAATCTTGTTGATTTTACTTCTACCATATCTCTTATATCTGTCCCCAGTTAGCCTGAGCTCTCTCATTAGCTGGTTATGTGACTTGGAGTAATTAATTTTCCTTCTCTGGCCTTTAATTTTCTCATCTACAAAATGAGCAGGCTGGGCCAGATGGCATCCAATGACCCTTCTTGCTCTAATATTTATACTTAGAATCATAGATTTTGAACTGAAAAATGCTTGAAGTCTTTTAATCCAATTCCCTCATTTTTATATGGCAAGAAACTGGGATCCATGGATATGAAGTGACATATCTAAGTTCACATATATGAAGCAACATATCTAAGGTCATACAGCAAAGCAAAAATGTGATTGTGTTAATTGTTTTCTACTGTTAAATCATCCTTTATTGCTGGCATAAATGAAACCAGGCTGTAGTGATTCTTTATTTGGCTATATTACTTTTTGCTAGGATTTTATTTAAAATATTCAAATATGTCTTCATATTGGTCTATAGTTCAGAACAGGAATTTGTACCCATGTCTTCTGACTCCAAACTCAGTGCCCTTTCCACTAAACCATTCCACTCTGATGATCCCCTGTGGAATCACACAAAGTTTAATCTCTCTTCTGCTCTATGGAACATTGCTAACATTACATCTGCCCCAATTCTTCCCTTTCTCAGGCTCAATATCTTCACTCTCAACAAATCTTCCCTTCTCAGTATGGTTTCTTGTTCTTTCACCATCTTAGTCATCCTCCTGTGGCCACTCTCCATCTTGCAAATGGCCCCTCTTGATAGAGGTTAGAGGGACTCTAATTTTCCTATTTGACCATACTTGTCTAGAGTTTGGCCCTAGAGGGAAGAATCTCAAGCAGTGACTGGAAATTACAGAAAGGTGGATTTCTGATGAATGTAAAAAAAAATCTCCCTAATAATTCATACGTTCCCAAAATAAAATGGGTCACCTCCCAAGGTAGTGAATTTCCTACCTCTTGGAATATTCCAACTGGCAGCTAGATGACCATTTCTAAGGAATATCGTAGAGAGGATTTCTGTTCAGGCTTGATGTGGGTGTGATGACCTCTGGGTCCCTTTAAATTGTGAGTTTCTGTGATTCCTTAAGTAGCTGAATGACATTCACATAGGAAAGTGGTTTGGGAAACTAGATACACTGGTACATTTCAAAATACTGTATTTTCTTGGTGTTCAATTGTTTTTCAATCGTGTCTGACACTCTATGACCCCATTTGGGGTTTTCTTGGCAAAGATACTGGAACAGTTTGCCATTTCCTTCTCCAGCTCCTTTTACAGATGAGGAAGCCGAGGCAAACAGGGTTAAGTGACTTGCCCAGGGTCACAAAGCTAGTGTCTGAGGTCAGATTTAAACTCAAGGAGAGGAGTCTTATATACACACATATAGATACATATATACACATATACATGCATACACATACATACACATAGTATATATATTCTATACAGGTATGTGTACATATTCTATATATGTGTGTTATGCATACATATAGTATATATACAAATATGCACATCTATTTTCCATATATATTATATATATAATATTATATTCTTTCCTCTCTCTCTCTCTATATATATACACACCTGTACACACATATATATTCTATTTGATTATCCTTATAGTATACATATATATATGCACACACACATATGTGTGTATGTATGTATATGTATGTGTTGTTCAAGTATATGTATGTGTGTTGTATGTGCATGTGTGTGCGCATATGTGCGTGTATATGTGGATATCTATGTTTTCATGTATATGTGTATTGTATGTTTATATGTATATGTATTATGTTTCTTTGCCTGAATTTCACTCATCATCTCGTTCACTGTGGGGTTTATATTTGTTTTCTGGCAATTATCTGTTGGCAGCTAGGTGGCAGAGAAGATGGAGTTCTGGACCTAGAACTAGAAAGATCTGGGTCCAAATCCAGTCTCAGATACTTCTTAGCTGTATGACCCAGGGCAAGTTACTTAATCTCTGTCTACTCTAAAACAAGAATAATAGTAGCACCTACCTTCCTATGGATGTTGTGAGGATAAATGAGATGATATTTGTTAAATGCTTCACAAACCTTAAAGTACTAGAGAAATGCTAAATTTATCATTATTGTTCTGATTATTTTCTTTTTTCCCCCAAAGCCACTTTGGCTTTTAAATGACAATTTTATGCAATTTTGAATGTTTCTTCTTGCTCTTTTCCTTTACTATACACCTTATGTACCCCTGTATCTAAGTGCCAATGTCCTTATTAATCAATGACTGAGCTACAGATCTTACAAAGCAAGACTTGCTCTCAATAAAGTCTCAATTTGACAGGCTTCACATAATGTGGATTAAGGTCTTGTGTTCAGTAGCTGACTGACAGCTGCAAAGATGTTCTTTGATGTGTGGGAGCACATGCCAAGGGAAGGAAGAAACTTAGACCTCATGTTTCCAATCTAGGTACCTTTTTTGCAGTAGTTGAGCTGGAGATGTTGTTGGGGATGGAGGTGGAACAAGGGTGCTTGAGAGAAATGAAGGAAATTGAGATAAGACTTTTTTAAAGAGGTGATTCACATGGTACAAGCATTTCACTTGACAGAGAATGCAAAACCCTCTTGCAAGGGATCAAGGGCTGAAAATCAGAGAATCCTAGAATGATCAAGCTAGGAAGGACCATAGAACATAGAGGGTTGGGGCAGGAAGGGATCTCAGAACAACAATTTTGGAGCTAAAAGGCAACTGCAAAAGAGAGCTAAGAGTTAGAAGGACTTAGATTAGGAAGGGTCTTTGCCTCATTGAATTTACGGTTCAATCCCTTCATATTATGGATAAGGAAACTAATTCTTAGGGAGATAATTTATTATCCTTAGAGTATATATATGTATGTGTGTGTATATGTGCATGCATATGTGTATATCTATGTGTTCATGTATATGTATGTGTATTGTATGTTTATATGTATATGTATTATGTATCTTTACCTGAATTCCACTCATCATTTTCACTGTGAGGTTTATATTTGTTTGTTGGCAGCTAGGTGGCAGACCTTGTCCAAGGTCCCACAGGGCACAAACAATAGACCTGGTTTTAGGACCTAATCTTCTGATTCTCATGCTAATGTTCCTTCTACTGTGCTATGTTTCAGCTGGATGTTCATCCCAGGATGATGAAGCATGTGTTATTTAGTGGGAGCGGGAGTACAGAGGGAGGAAGCATTTGATCTGGGGTCAGAGTAACTGCATTTGACTCTCAATTGTCTCTCCCTCTGTGGTCTTAATCAAGCTAGATAAATTCCCTGGACCTCAGTTTCCTCATTTATAAAATGAGGAGATTGAACACTATAACTTCTAAAGTCCTTTCCAACTGTCTACTCCTATGATTCAGCCCATTTACTCCCAAATTTTTGTTTCATTTTCTTTTCAGATCGCGTCCTTCTGAAATCAGTTGAAGGTTTGTGTGGCCACTGTGTGTGTCAGAGCTTACTGCCCCAAAGAACTAGACCCATCAGGTTGCAGTTCAAAAAGCTTTTCCTGACCTTAGTCTCCTTCAATTGCAGAGATTGTATCCAACATCCAATATCCTGCTTCAAGCCTTTCTCCCCAGACTCACAATCTTCTCATTCATCAGGTTTTTCTCTACCAGCTTTATCTCAGGGAGGGGTTCTTTACAATATATTAGATTATGCCACCATTGGCTCCTCTGTTGAATAGCTCAAATTGTGATAGAATGCCACAACTGCAAAAGCAGTGTCATAAGTATCTATCTATCAGGGATTTCCTTCATCAATGGTTGTTGTTTAATTGTTTCAGTTGTATCTGACTCTTTGTGACCCCATTTTTGGAGGGGGTAACAAAGATACTGGGGGTGGTTTTCCATTTTCTTCTCCAGCTTATTTTACAGATGAGGAAACTTAGGCAAACAGAGTTAAATGACTTGCTTAGGGTTACACAGCTAGGAAGTGTCCGTGGCCAGATTTGAAGCCAGGAGTATGAGTCTTCCTGATTCAGACTAGGCACTCTATCCACAGCACCATTTAGCTTCCCTCTTTGGTAGTTACTTTGCTACTTTAAAAAATGTCTTCCAGTCCCTAGCTTGTCAAATAGCAGCTGGATTCACCTTGATGATTTGTAGATGTATGTTCGGTGGATTTCTCCCTTTGAGGTATTTAGCGTTCTTCTTATCTCTTCCTACTATGTGTCTTTGTGACCTGAGAGAATGTAGGCTAGTTATTAAACTACCCTAAAGGGCTAGATTATTAAACTAGGCTAGTTATTAAAGTATTTTTCCCCTGGGAGAATGAATGAATGAAACATTGAAGGCTTACTATGTGCAAAGTACTGAAAGTAGGAGATCAGGGCCACTTCATGCTTTCTAAAGACTTCATTGTCATTCTACTAGAAAGTAGAGTGAGTCTAAATGGAAAAAAAAACAGAAATAGGTGGGATATCAGTCAACACAAGTCATTAAAGCCATGTGGAACCCAAGACAAACCACATGCAACAGAAGAGGAATGGGTTTTGTGAGTAAGGGGTATGGAGATATCAGGAAATGCACATCTATGCTCTGGAATTATGCTGTTAGGAGTAAAAAATTAGCACCGGAAGTCCATTGCCCATAGCGATTTTTTTCTCTCTCTTTTTTTTTTTTAACAAATGCTTTATTAACTTCTGTTTTACATCATTCATTTCCGCCAGATTTTGAGTTACAATCATTTTCCCCCCATTATTCCCCTACCCAACCCCCCAGAACAGTAATCCCACAAGATATTGCTTCCTCCAATCTGCTCTCTCCCATACCTTCTCCCATACCCCCATCGACTTTTCCATTAGAGGAAGGTGAGTCTTTGCATCACAATGCCTGCACATCTTATCTCCCTATTACAAGCAAAAGAGTATTAATATTAGTATTTATATATATTTGAAACATTTAATGTTACGACCTCAAATTTCAGATCCATTTCCTTCCTCCCTTGTCACCCATTCCCTCTTGGGAGATAAGTAATTCAGTATATGTTGTACATGTCTAGCTATGCAAACATTATCATAGTAGATATATTGTACAAGGCTGCTTATAATTCCCTCCCACTCATCCCACCCCCCACCTGGTCCATTCCCTACATGATCCTGTCCCTCTTCTATAGTGGGTACTCCCAACCTCCCCTCACCCCAAGGATGCCCTCCCATCCATCATCCCTCCTCTCATCCCCCTTCCCCCTATCTTGCTGCAGGTTGAGATATCCCATTTAGTTTGTATGTCATTTTCTCCCTGAACCAAATTCAATGTGAATGTGGTTTTGCCTTTTTAGCCTTCCTTATTCTCCCCCTCTTTTGCAACCACTTCCCTTTGCTTCTTCTGCATGGGATAGTTTACCCTACCCTGTCTCTCCCCATCTCCTCTTGCCACTTTCCTCTCTCACCTCATAATTTCATCCCTTGAGTGTTCTCCCTTCCCAACAAATTCAACCTATGCCCTCTATCCATATATAACTGTAACCATATACACACACATTCACATGTGTATTCATATGACCACACCCCCTTCTTCCATTATTTTCATAGTGAGAAAGATATCATCAGTCCCAGTTATTGCTTTTCCATATAGGAATGTAAATAGTTCAACTTTGATAAGTTCCTTTTGATTTCTTTTCCCTGATTACCTTCTCAGGCATCTCTTCCTTCTTGTGTCTGGGTGTCAAATTTCCTATTCAATTCTGGTTTTTTCCTCAAGAATGCTTGAAAGTCCTCTATTCCACTGAATGACCATATTTTCCCCTGAAACAAAATACTCAGTTTTGCTGGGCAGGTGACCCTTGGGTTCATTTCCAATTCTTTTGCCCTCTGGAATATCATATTCCATGCCCTTTGATCCCTCAGTGTAGAAGCTGCCAGGTCCTGTGCTATTCTGATTGTGTTTCCACAATATTGAAATTGTTTCTTCATGGCTGCTTGTAGTATTTTCTCCTTGATCTGGGGATTCTGGAACCTGGCTATAATATTCCTGGGAGTTTTCTTTTTGGGATCTTTTTTCAGGAGGTGATCTGTGGATTTTTTCAACCTCTATTTTGCCCTCTGGATCTAAAACATCAGGGCAGTTTTCCTTGAGAATTTCTTGAAGGGTGATTTCTAGGTTCTTTCTTTGATCATGG